>KL274760.1:0-29262 GCA_000699545.1 Podiceps cristatus
CCATCCAGCCAGTTCCTTATCCAACGAGTGGTCCATCTGTCAAATCCATGTCCCTCCAGTTTAGAGACCAGAATGTTGTGCGGGACAGTGTCGAATGCCTTGCACAAGTCCAGGTCGATGATGTCATTTGGCTGCCCTCTGTCCACCAACACTGTAACCCCATCGCAGAAGGCTGCCAAGTTCATCAGGCATAATTTGCCCTTGGTGAAGCCATGTTGGCTGTCCCCAATCACCTCCTTGTTATCCATGTGCCTTAGCATGGTTTTGAGGAGGATCTGCTCCATCATCTTGCCAGGCACATAGGTGAGGCTGACTGGCCTGTAGTTCCCTGGGTCTTCCTTTTTTCCCTTTTTAAAAATGGGGGTGATGTTGCCCCTTCTCCAGTCAGTGGGAACCTCACCAGGCTGCCACGACCTCTCAAATATGATGGAGAGTGGTTTGGCAACTTCATCCACCGGTTCCCTCAGGACCCATGGATGCACCTCATTGGGACCCATGGACATGTGCACCTTCAGGTTCCCTAGGTACTCTTGAACCTGTTCTTTTCCTACAGTGGGCAGTTCTTTGTTCTTCCAGTCCCCATCTTGGGGACCCCCAACTTCGCGGTGTGGCTAGTGCACTTGCTGTTAAAGACTAAGTGATGCCACATCACTTAACCAGACTATTGGAAACAAGTACCTATAACATTTTAGGAATCTCATTTCTTGAAGATACCTGCTTCTTCTGCAGAGAATGATTTCAAGACATGCATACCTGGTTTTCCTTTAGTAACTTTATGACACACAAAGTCATCATACCCTTAGAGAAAAAGGTCTCTGCTGTCCTCTCATCAGCAGCACCACTAAAGAAGAAATAAGCTGTGGGAAAAATCATACTCTTCTCTATCCATCATGGTTTCTGATAGCACTTTTGGAGGTTTTTTTTACATTATTTTGGACTCCAGTAAACTTTGAAGAGTCTCATCGGTAACATGTTGCTTGAAGGCAATGTTTAGGTAGTAATATCTTAGAATTATTATTGTTTATAAAGTCCTGAAAACAAAAGCTATATTAAAGGAGTGACTTAAAATGTTGTGAACAGTAGAACAGCAAAATCTCCAGTCTGCTACCATGACCTCTTATTTACATGCTGCAGGTAAAAATTGTGCCAGTTTTGACAACATTTTCATCAATGCAAGCTTCATGAGACTCTTACCCTTCAGGTAAGTATCCTCTGCAGGAGGAAGACCTCAAGCCTGTTAGTTGGTGCCTGACAGTAGAAGACAGTCCCCAAAGGAAGCTGTAAACTTAAATCCAGCTTGAAATAATTGTTTTATCCTTTTGTTTTCTTTTTTCTTTTTTTTTTTTTTTTTTTCCCTCCCCAAGAAGACTGCCCACAAAATACTTGTTTTCATAGTCATTCCTGTTGGAGAAGAACCTTATATCTTTCCATGGAAATACGTGCAGTGATACCAGTCAGGTAATAGATGCTCTCTTACAACATTAATTTGATCATTTTTACTGTGAGTGAAGTAGCCCATCTACTTCCACTGAGGAGGCATAGTGTGATAGCTACAGCATTATCAACTTGATCCATAGCTGTGAAGGAACATATTCCTTCCACTTTGTGTATGGTAGAGTAGACACCTCTCAGGTCTAACCATAAATGTGTAGGAAAAGGTTCCTTTTTAGTATTTAAAATTTAATTCTCATGTGCACTAACGCCATTTTTCACCATACAGACATAGGAAAGTGTCACAAGGAGTGATTTTTTAAATGTCCTTTATAATGCTACAATGATGTGAAGTAATCATAATGTGAATGAGAGGTATTCCCCAAGGATATGGGTGAAACATAAAACACAGAGATCTGGCAGGGGTCCAGGAGAGAAGCTGATTGTAGAAGGATCACAAAGGTAGTTTTCATGTGTCAGTAGCACATATGTAGGATTCAATGCCAGCAGAAGTCCAAAGACTTGCTGTCACGATCCTATCCATGGGGAAAAAAAAAAAAAAAAAAGAAAGAAAGAAAATGAGCTAATTGGAATTTATCTAAAAATAGACTCTATTGTTCATTTATGTAGATGTGCTGTGTTAACATAAAGCATTACCCGTTAAATGTGCTTCCACCATCCTGTAGATTTTTATTCTTTTCTTAAAGAATAATCCAAAGCAACATTCCTGTGTAATTATATATTCAATTAAAATAAAGCTGCCTTAACAACAGCTGAATTCTCCATTATTGTTTCATGTCTTGAAAAACTAACACATCCCCAAAGAATAATGAGTCAAGATCTGTTCATTCTTCCTCTTCCCCTCCTGGTTCTTCTGGTAGCTGAGGGAATCTTCAGTTGGGGTTGCCCAAACAACGTTGGGCCAACTTTATCTTTGGTGTAATTTCAGTGGAGGAGTGTACTGCACAGGGCATTAATCTGGTCTCATTATTTTAAAGCAAAATTTAAATGTGCCAGGAACAGTAATACTAGAACCAGTGGCTGTAAAACTTTTGTGAATTTGTTTGTGAGCCTTTATCTAGTCAGAATCAAGCTTTAAATAACCATGATAGAACCCAGCAGAAATTTAGATCTTGTATAATATTGCATTTAAAGAGTTTGTCTTCATTCAATGCTACATTTATGGGGATGGAAAAAACTTCTCATCCAAGCATACAAACTTTGTGATATTAAATTTTTAGACCAGTGTGAATTTTTGAACCTTGAAGGAATGCCTAACTGGAGTCTAATTTAAGTAGACATAGAGAAATTTGATTAAGGAACAGAAGACCTAGGCATTACCCAGAATTCAGACAACTTGTTATGGAAGTGTGTCTCTGTTTTAAGGTTTTGTTAGTTGTTGTTATTGGAGCGTGGGGAGGTGCACGCAAAACTTTGTACAATTCTGTTCCAACATGAAATCAAAACCAGAATTATTAAAAATGGCTTTTTTACTCCTGTGCAAGAAAGCACTTTCAGTGACATGCAAAAATATATCTTCAGTCCAGTTTTATAGACTCCAATGTTGGAGTTGCAATTCTCTGCAGATTCTTTCCAGTCTTTCCAGGCTTTTTACCATTTGTATATTTTTCTGACACCTACTATGTCTGTTTCTTCATTCATTTTAAGCACATTTCTTCCTGTCATAGTCATCAAGGGCTGGAGAAAAGGGTATTATTTTCCCTCCTACATCAGTTTTGAAGACAATTGTCCTCTTTTTTTCATGCTGGATTCATTCTTCTATGAATCTTGTATTGAGCCTCATGATTTAATCTTTGATCTCCTCTCTAGAAGGAATAAATCAACCCCTGATTCTAAATTCCACACTACACTGTGCAGTCAATGATTCCTAAATTGAGCACTTTCCACTGGGCTTTATTCCATTTCATTCTATTTTTTTCCAGTCTGTTATTGACATTTTGAATTCCAGTCTTGTTTCCCAATGTATGTTGAAGTCCCTCTCACCTTCATGCCATGTGGGTTTAATGCCCTGGTTTAAAGGTTTAATGACCTGGATGTTTTTCACCTTCGAAAATCAGGCCTTATGTCTTCACTCTGGTAGTTACTGTGTCTTTTCATATTCCATATTACTTAGAATCATAGAATCATAGAATGGTTTGAGTTGGAAGGAACCTTAAAGATTATCTAGTTCCAGTTTCCCTGATGTGGGCAGGGACACCTTCCACTACATCAGGTTGCTCAAAGCCCCGTCCAACCTGCCCTTTAACACTTCCAGGCAGGAAGCATCCACAGGTTCTCTGGGCAACCTGTTCCAGTGCCTCACCAGCCTCACACTAAAGAATTTCTTAATTCCATCTAATCTAAATCTACCCTCTTTCAGTTTAAAGCCATTACACCTTGTCCTATCACTACTTACCCTTGCAATAAGTCCTTCTCCAGCTTTCTTGTAGGTCCCCTTTAGGTACTGGAAGGTCTTTAAGTTCTTCCCAGAGCCTGCTCTTCCCTGGGCTGAACAACCCCAGCTCTCTCAGCCTGTCTTCATAAGAGAGGTGCTCCAGCCCTCTTATCATCCTCGTAGTCCTCCCCTGGACTGGCTCCAATAGGTCCATGTCCTTCTTGTTGGGGGCCCAAAGCTGGGTGCAGTAGTCCAGTTGGGTATAGCAGTGTGCTCCCCCTCACCCCCTGCTTAAGCCATAAGCACCAGTGGGGGTTGTGATGCCTGCATCCAGCTTAGGCTGGACTTCTGGAGAAGACAGACAACAACACAATAGTAAGAAACTCACACCCGTATCTGGTATGCAAATATGACTATAGGCCAATCATCTTACCAAAAATGGTGGACAGCCTAGGGCCTGTAGAGCTCTCCTTCACAGCAGCAGGCTTCACACCAGCATCACCCCTTGAGTAGGTATGCATCTTAAGGTTAGTCCTTGAGGTTGAGAGATTCCTTGCTGCAACAGATCCTTGGTAAGTGACTAATAAAATGCTAAACTTGTAAAACTTAGCTAAGTGATATAAAGGATTGATTGAGCACATGTAATCCTTTAGACGTAAACCATTGACCAAGTGTGAGACTTCACAGACACCATGACTTCTCAGATATGTTGGATAGTAGCTTAGCAACTTCATCTGCCAGTTCCCTCAGGATGCACAGATGCATCTCATCAAGTCCCATGGACTTGTGCACCTTCAAGTTCCTTAGATGGTCTTGAACCTGATCTTTTCCTGCAGTGGGCAGTTCTTCATTTTCCCAGTTCCTGCCCTTGCCTTCTGTGACTTGGACAGTGTGGCTAGAGCACTTGCCAGTGAAGATTGCAGCAAAAAAGTCATTGAATATCTCAGTCTTATCCATATCCTGGGTAGCCAAGCCTCCCATCTCCTTCACCTACATTTCCCCCAGTCTTCCTTTTATCAGTGACATACCTATAGAAGCTTTTCTTGTTGCCCTTGGCGTCTCTGGCCAGATTTAATTCTATCAGGGCTTCTTAACCTGACCCCTGGCTGCTCAGACAATTTCTCTATATGCCTCCCAGGCTACCTCTCCTTGCTTCCACCCTCTGTAGGCTTCCTTTTTGTGTTTGAGTTTGTCCAGGAGCTCCTTGTTCATCCCTGCATTCTCCTGATGTGTTTGCCTGATTTTGTCTTTGTTGGGAGACATCACTACTGAGCTTATGGGAGGTGATCCTTGAGTATTAACCATCTTTCTTGGGCCCCTCTTCCTTCAGGGCTTCATCCCATGGTACTCTACTAAGCAGACCTCTGAAGAGACCAAAGTCTGCTTTCCTGAAGTTCAGGGTAGTGAGCTTGCTGTGTGCCCTTCTCACTGCCCTAAGGATCTTGAACTCCACTATGTCATGGTCACTGTACATAAGCTGTCACACATAAAAGTTCATATTTTTTATTCATTGCTTTTGTTGAGTACAATGTTCCATTTATTTACACTATTAAACTGTGCCAGTAATTTATAGCCTTTAAAGAAGAGAAAGGTGTTTTGCAAAGATTTTTTTTTCTTTTGTTTTCTGGGGTTTCTATAGCCCAGTAGAGGACTTTGACTATGAACTGTAATCCTATTTATGCTTTTTTTTAAGTTATTGATGGAGAAAATTATGTAATATCCTCTCTAGGTAAATTAGCATACAGTGAACATTTATCAGCATGGATTAGTTGTTGTGCAATGGAGGACTTTTCCAACATACAGCCAGAGCTCCACAAGGGACAAGAGTAAATGAAAAAGGAGGCAGCAAAAATATGATTATAGAAACAGTGCCAATTTGTAAATGAAAAGCTTTGAATGCTTGTTGTTTTGTTTTGTTTTGTTTTGTTTTGTTTTGTTTTGTTTTTTCCCCCAACGGGTAATGCCCACGGGCATTTCTAAGTAGATTTGAGCAGGTCTGCAGATAAATCAAAACTCATACAAGCTGAGGACCTGGCTATTCTCCATAAGCAAAAATATAAGCCAAGCTGTTAAAGTTGGCTGCCCATTTACCAAAAGAAAAAAAAAAATCTATGTAAAGATATATAAATTCAATGTGACCATGAGGAAATCATACCAAAGGATTGTCTTTATTCACAGATGTGAAGCCTGTAACTCAACAAGATCTCAAATTAAAGTTCCTTTAAACAAAGTCTAAGTTTAAGTTCTGTAAATTTGTATAATTAAAGTAGGATAACAGGAACTTTAATGTCAACACAATCAGGTCCCAGGAACAAGAAAATCAGCTCTTCATTGGAATAAACAGTTCTTACACAGCATAGAATTACACCTTTTACAGAAAAGGAAGTTAGAGAGACAGGGAAGGATGAAAGAGGAGCCTGTTAGAGACCTGATAATTAAAAGGGTCTTTTTCAAACACAAACAGAAGATTATGACTAGAGTTAAAGAAATAGTAGTGCTTATATATGCACTTATTATCAACAAAGAGGTCCTGGCATTTAAGTAAAACAATGCTTATGAAGAAAAATAAGACGAGCTATAAGCAGAAATGTTTTCCAAACAAAATATTGTTCATGGATTTCCATAAAATAATAGTGACTGTTTGGAAGTGTTCCTTTTAAATTATCATGGACTAAATCATAGACTAGAACTAAAATGTAGTCACTGTCTGAAAAATAATAGTGGAGGCTCCTGTTCTTTATGCTTGTTGTTCACGTTTACTCTGCAAACATACAGTTCAGTTTAATTAGCATGTGATTGAAAAGTGTTGACGTCTTGTGTTCTGTGTTGCTAAATGGATTTCCTCATGCTGAGGAATATGTAAATTCCTTAAAGAATTGTTTATGCTACCAGAGCGGCTTTTAAGTAATTTTGATGACAAGAATTAAAGTAGGCAGTCAACATAGTTATTTTGAGGATTTAATATAGTTGTGAACACAAGAGTGTAAATAACTTTTTCAAGGAGCTGAAGCAGGCTGTGAAAACAGCTATACAGATTCTTTTTTTTTTTTTTTTTTTTTTTTTTCCATTTCATGGAACAGTAGAGTTTAATTGCAGCTTTTGTCCTTTCCCATTTCTGGCAGCCAAAAATAAGATGAATAAATGTAAAAAAAAAACCCAAAACCAAACAAACTCTCTTTCGAAGCACTGAATATCATTTTAAAAAGAAAAGATTTAAGTATTTCTGTACGATTGTTCTCTGCGTTATAAGAACATTAAATGTCTGTAGCTTTTATTTCACAAAGTATATTTCTGATTCACTGTGGTTGTATAAGAGAAAAATATGAATGAAAGTATAAATTACACTTCTCTGAAAGCTACATATTTTTAATTGTTGGAATGGCAGAGGCAAAGTACTGTCAAAAGCTTACATAGTTCAGACAACTCTAGAAATATATGGACATGGAAATTTCCACTCCACAGAAGGATTTGCAGCTTCACAATCAGTTTTGTTCTGAACTAGAGTAAAAAAACAAAGAGCTTCCCAAAAAACATAATTTCCAGGAATAAAAAAATAAGATTAATTTAAAAAAAAAAAAAAAAAAAAAAAAAAAAAAGTTAAGACTGCCATGTTTTTCGGGCATAATATCTTGAAAAATATTTTGAAAGGGAAAGTTATTTCAAGGTGGAAAAAGTTGAAAAACATTACTGACTTGAAGATGTCAAATATCATTACTCTTTGTTTTCAGATTGGACATGTTATAAATGAAATCAACAAAGATTGGAGAGTTTTCTAGTTCTGTCCTAATGTATGGACATTAATAGTCATGAGCTATATGGGAGCATGCAAAAGCAACTAGCATCACCAACAGCCATCAATATAAACCCACAGAGTTTTGGGAGGTTATTTGCAACCCTTCCTCATTTTTAAGTGACTTCTTTCCTTGTCCCCAACACAAACCGACCAAAGTCCAATAAATATATTACTGCTGGAGAGGCTTGTACCTTTATAGGCAGAAGATTGTACTGTAATAAGGATTAATCTAAACTGAAGTATTCAACTAACCTGAATCTTTTAAAGTTTCTAGTCATGAAGTCTAAGATAGCTTCCTAAGCTCCCTTAGGACAATCAGGACAATGCAGAGTAATGTGCTTCTAGAGAATCATTCATCTGTTGTAGCCAGATGCTTATAGTAAAGAGGATTTTTTTGATTTTCATTAGGTCTATCTGTAGAGGCATTTGGACCAACAGATGCTGAACTTCTGCGAGTAAAATTAGGTGAAGTTAGTCTCCCTTTAAAAGTCAGAATAAACCATGTAGAAGAGAAAATCCCTTTTCAGTGCATTAGCCAGATAATACTCCTTTGAATCCATTGTGTTCATTGTGGCACATCACACTAACTGATGATGGTGCGGAACAAAAATTATTTTTACTCAAATGCAAAGTTATTTTATCTCAACAAAATGCATGTTTATACTAGGTGAGTTCTATGTTTGCCAGGCCATATTCTTTCCTTTGGAAACTCTGTGAATGTCCTTCTGCTTATGAGATTGAATCCCTGCCACTAAGGTACAGTGAAGTGCAGGAGAGTGGAGGTGTATCCCCAGCCTTGTCACCCATTTCCATCACCAGACACAGGGGTGGATGTTCTCTGGTAATTCTTTTCACCACTGACGTGGATTTAAACAAAAGTTCAGTCTAATCATAACTAGCACTATTCTCTCTGAACAAAGGAGAGTTTAAAGGAGTGGAAGAAAAATAACACCATGATGTCTTATTATGAAACTATAAATCAGATTTCGATAAAGGAGAGGAAAAAGATAAGGGAAGGTCAGGGAAATAGAAAAGACTGCATCATGGATCAGCGCTCTCAACTAGTTCTAGAAAATGCAAACCTGGAAAATCAAGGCGATCCAGCCCATCAAAATCAATAAAAAGTCTGTTGACTTAAGTGGTGCCACATTACAGGCTCTTTTTATCCTTAAACCTTAGAGACACACCTGGATAAGAAAACTGTCTAAAAAAGAAATCTCTACTCTACTAAGTCACAGATTAATTTTAAATTAAGGGATTCTGCAAATACTTAAATTACCTTGTAACTCTTACCAGACAGTTATGTAATGAATAGCTTTGCAGGCGATAATAAGTAGAGCGAAGGATGAAAATCTATCCAAGTGCAGACCACATTTTGTTTTAATTTTATCAATATCTTAGAAACAAAGATAGACACAAACAACCAGTCACAATATTAATAATAAAAAATAAAAACAATGTTCTTTGTACTTGCAGCTAAATTTTCTTTTGTTCACATAGAAAACTTTACTATTCATGGATTGCAACATCCTTCTTAGAAGTAATAAAACCCTGTCTGACATTTTATGGACAGTAGCTTGGCTTCCAAAGGCATTTCTTAAAACTGCAAGCTTCGTATCTCCGGTTTCTGAGGTAAATACATTATATAAAATGTACAAATTAATTTCCAATCTTTTAAATGTATGTTGAATTCATGAGGTTTGGAAAGTGAGAAAGGAAATAAATCCTACCATTAATCTTCTAGTGTTGATCATTCAGATATGTCAGGTTTTAAATTTGGTAGAAGAAAATGCCAAGATGCTTTAAAGCAGGTTGACTTTTACTAATATGTGGAAGAAAGGTAATCTGGATTCAGCTGTGGCCAGCATAATCAGCTGGTTTTGATTTCCTTCAACCATTTTAAGACACAAGCTATGTCTGCTAGGTAACACAGTTACCCATACACTAGCTCCTGAAAGCCAGGCAAAAGTCATGGAAATTCAACAAAATTTCAGAATGTGCTACAGATGTTGGCTTGATTTTGGCTACCTTAGTGATTCAAGCAGGACTCGTATTTATGATTGAACAAATCACAAATTTTTCCACTACAGAAGTGTTCAGACAAACTACTGGTTCCCACTGCATAGAAGTAAATAAAATTTAATTTTAGAGTCTTGTCTTTTCATAATATCAGCTTTTGTACCTGTACTACAAGAACAGATGGAATATGGGAAAAATTTGAAGTGTTAATTGATTTTGTTTGAATCCTGTTACCCTCTGCTTGGTGTGAATTGTTAAGTTGTCAAAGCATTAAGTTATATAAGAAATGGAGCAGAGATTTAAAAAAAAGATAATTCTATTGGTATCAGAGGTGTATCTTCCACTAACATACTATGTTCACACTGGTTATCCCATCTCAAACTACTGAAAAATAAGAGGAATAACAAAAGAGCAATAAAAATTAAAGAAAAAGCCTGGTCTCAGAAAATGAAAACTAGTTTTGCCTTCCTTAGGAAAGAGATTAAAATGCAGAATTTCTGTTACAGGAAATTTTTTGAGTTCAAGAATTTAAGTACATTGAAATAAACTGAGAAAACAAACATGTACAGGAGTATCAAGAATATCTTCGGTTATGATAATTATCCCCAAAAATATTAAAAGGAGCATTTATCTTTGTGCTTCACAAGTAAAAATATTAGAAATTAAGATCTAATGTGTGGGAACAGATTACTTGCTGCTTCTGTGAGGTAATGTCACCTTCCTTAGAAGAATCAGGTGCAGACAGTTGATATGGATAAGGTTTTGGAGTGATGGAGTTAAGATCCAATATAGCAATTCCTATATTTACATGTACCTAGGAAAAATATCAGCAGAATAAAACAAGACAAATAGAAACCTCACAAAAGCTCTGACTGCATCCTGTGGATCAGGTATTTGATCATATGTAATTCAAATTATGGTCTGAAGTAAAAAAATAATGTCTCAACAGGATTACATGGAATATTCTCTTGCCAAGCATTCATACATTGAAGGCAGGAAGACTAAAAGAAAATTATAATTAGCCAGGTTGACATGAATTCCTCTTCTACTGTCACATTGAGTCCAGCTTCAATGCAATGCATCATTCTCATATGAAAATACTAGAAAGCAGATTTTAGGCAACAGCATAGTTCATAAATAAACTTTATGACAGTTTATTTCTGTCATAAAAAAATAAGTTTCAGGAAGTTTGAAACTGAAGTTCTGTCCTGAACTATTGCCTGAAGTTATTTCACCTCCATAACAACACTTTTGACCCATATGACAAGATAAATGTTCTTTTACACAGTAAGCAGATCTGGAAGTATTGAATGCAGAAGTGAATAATGATTCTTGAGAAAAAACACTTCACCTTTGTAGGACAGGAACATATTAAATCAATACAAAGTAGTATGTCAATATTTAGAAATAATTAGCAAGCTACACTGCTAGCTGATAATATTGCAATGAATATAAGAAAACGTGGATTACAAACTCACTGTTACAACCACCTCAAAATTAGCTGCGCAAGATAATGCAGAACACTCTGCAAGACAGCAAGTCAGGTGACTTCTACCTTACCAAAATAGTCCCAAGAGACAAACAGGACTAACCAAGCCTCATGCATATAAACTCCTAAGTGGTGAATCATCACAACTTTAGGAATCTTTTTTTCTTCATCAGGGACAGTTCTCACTGTCTGCAGGCACCTAAGCATAGGAAGTTTCTGGGATTTTGTAATATTTCTTGAATGCCTTCTTTCTGTTGTAGGATCTTTCAATATTATTCCTTTTAACTTTAATGAACAAAGAATGTGAAATCTGCTGGCAATTTGCTTCCTACCATGACTGAGGTTATATTTTGTAATTAACTCGTGTCTTCTTTCTTTCTTTCTTTCTTCTTTTTTTTTTTTCAGTATTCATTTGATTCTAATGAGTAACCTGTGGATCCCAATTATATGGGAAGTTCCAGCTTCAGGGACACTGGTTAGTTAGTAGAAATTTGTGGGAAAAAAAAGCACCATTACAAATTAACAAATCTTTGATTGTCAATTTATGTGGTTTTTAATCCTAGTTCTGCCTGGAAAAAAAAACAGTATTCATTTGATTCTAAGGACTGTTGATTTTCTCATTTTTTCTTTGTATCTTTTATTCTTGAATCTCCTTCTTTGCAACTTATCTGTGCATTGGTTGCATTCCATAATGATACACAGAGCATGAATCAGCTGATGAAGAATGATGCACATGGATGAAATAATCCTGGAATCGTCTGGAATCAGTTAGGGTATAAATACATAATAAATATACAAAATGTTTCCATTACAGTGACATTCTGAAGGAGAAGGAGGTGGAGAATCCAGAGAAGCAGATCATCATACAACAAAGCAGATGCCGTAAATTTGTGTTAGATAATCTCCTGTTTATTAGATTCTATTTTGCTACCTCTCTCCCAAAAGAAACATTTTATGCCTCACCTACTTTCTCTAGTAGCAGATCTATATTGGACTTAGGAAAGCAAGCTACATTGGCCATACAGCTCAAATATCGTGAAGCAGAGGTACAGGTAAGGGACAAAATACAATGATTTTATATTCCCATTTTTTAAATGAAAATACATGAAATTATTTTATTTGACAAAGGGAGAAAGATAAATTATGCACTCCGCAGGATTCTGTAAGAGTATCGTGATCATGTAAAATTGTGATAAGATAAAATAGTTATAATAGTTATGTTTTCCATTTGTAATGGCTTCATAAAATTACCTGCTTTGGAATTTTCCTCTTTAGGCATCCATTTACATAGTGAAATTTTATGAATTGGCATAACAGTTTGTTTAGGATCTATAATCTATTTCTGGATGAGAAAGATAATCATTACAATTTTAATGATATGAGAGTTTGTCTTTTACGTTAATTCTGACGATATATTATAAAAATACAGTATGTTTCATCACAGTTGACACTGGTAAAAACCACCCATTTCAGAAAATGCTGAGCCTTCTTAAAGTTGTATTTTACTTGGCAAAAAATAGCTTTTTAAAGAAGCTGTACTGGCTGTGGACAGACTAGTGAGTTAAATTCCTCTGTATTGATAAAAAGCCACTGATTTGAGTGGATTGACCACAGAGATGAAGTTGGCCCAGCATGCCAGCGAACAATCATTTGCTCTCTTCTTGCTAAGAGAATTTCAGTCCAAAAGTAAGAAAACATTCCCGTTTATGGTCTAGTCTAGAAATCTCCATAGAATTAGAGAAGTACACAAGTATCTCTCCTTGTCAATATCCCCTTTCTCCTGCCCTGTGAAAAACCTGAAAAATGTCAAGCAGAACAACTGCTAAATGAAAATGGTTTCCTGTCCTTAGTGCTATAAAGAGCCCTCAGTTTTTCTTTCAGATCTCGAATGGTGAAAGGAAGGATGAAAGTGTGTAGAACAAATCCTTGTGTAATCCATTTTGTAATCTGTTTTGATATCTGCCAGTTGACTGAGAGCATGTTTGCTCCGTCTGGGAAGATGAGTCAACTAATGTATTTCATTTGGCTTCGTTCTCACCCTCATGTCCAAATGTATACCAGGGAAACTGGTTCCTGTCTCAGCCAGTACATATGGATCACTGCACTCTTACCTAAATGGTCCTTACATTGTTAAGCACTGTAAGAACATTGTAAGGAATGGGACATTGTAAGGACTACAAGCATGTCTAAATGCTCGTATAGTGTATGTCTTCATAAGCTCTCTTGAACATTCAGACTGTATATGGCTAAATTTGATTACTGGCAATCTGTAACGTGATTATAACAAATCTTTTCAAGGTTTTAGGGTATTTTTATTGAAACAAAACATGAAACCCTGTTACTCATTTTGTCATATATTACTGGTGCTTCCCATGTGTGCTTCAACAGCTCCAATTTCATAAAGGTAGATTTAAAGGCAGTGAAACAGAAGGTAAAAATCAGGTTTTTTGTCAGCCTGAGAAAACAATACACCTTCTGGATTACAATTCAAAGAGACAACTGGGAAAACAGGTTTGCTAATAATGACTAAGTGAGAAAAGCTTCTGCATGTATCTGAAAGAAATAGAGACCCAAAATAATTTAATCCTGTAGAAAGTCAGATTTCCAGTCTTTGATACTGTCCCCTTTTAGAGAAGATATTAACAAAACAAACAAACAAACCAACCTTGTAGCTCTTCTGAAGAAGAAAGAGGAGGTTACATTGTTCAGTAAAATGCCAGTCAGGTATTTTCCCCCACTTCTGCGCTTTGCTTCTCATGCGAAACATAATAAACCAAGCCAAAGAAAATGTGGAGGTGCCTTATCATTTTTGTTTCCTATTTCATAAGGAACTCTATATTGGTGAGAGAGAAGGACACTAATCGAGCTGAATGATCTATGGTAAAATATACCTTTTATATCAAAATTTGCAAATGTTGTTGTTGTTCAAATGTTTTGTCTAAACTGCTCTTGTATCTTTAGAAAATAATCATGTGATTGCTCTTCAGACTACACAAAATTGCCATAATTGTAAAGTTTGATCCTGCTTCTATTGAAGGAATGGAAAACATTATCTGAATTTCAATGGGAACAGAGCCACCATGAATTGTAAGGCACTTTCTTCAAACTGTAATAATTACATTAGTGGTATCCAGGGAAATCATCAGCATTGCACTTGATAGTGAGGATGTAAAAGAAGAAAGCTAGGTATCAAAAGAAGTAAATGTATTTTTAATAGTACAAAACACATATTTTAAGATTTCAAAAGCTCAGAAGAAAAGAAATATTTTGTTTCAAATGAGAGAGATGGTGGTACATGCAAATCTTAATTTCCTGCTCAGAGTGCCAGAGGATACTTCAAGAATTATATCCTTCCAGAACCTGTCTTTCACCTGCACAAAATGGACTTTCAGGGCTTCCTGCCAAGGGATGCTAAGCTGCCAGTTGCCTAGATTTTCCTATAGAAAACTTATGTCTGAACTGAAAACCAGGGAATGCTCAAACATGAAAATATCGTTCAGTCTTTAATTGTACACCAACGAAACTGATTTCTGGACCTCTTGCTTGATCAAGTAATTCAGCTGTGACTGGAGAAAGAGTGCAAAGTGTTTAGAGTAGTCAGCATGGTGCTGTGACCAACTTAAAACATGTCAGGAATTCCAAAGGAAATTAATCATTTTGCATGAGATGATCAATAATTGTAACAATATTGTAATTGTATGAAAAAATTGTAAGAAAAATTCCCCTGAGAGGAGAACATGAAGGGAATTAAAAGCAAAGGGACATTTTCTAAGCAATTGATTATTATTTAATTACAATGTTGTAGAGATAAAAATATGCATTATATTTTACTTGAATGAATAGCATATATACTTTATGCTTAATAGTAACTTTCAGTAACAAAAATAAATTAGTATAAAATATTACCTGCCTCATGGAGGGAAAATGAAAAGACATTGTCTAAGATATACTTGAACATATCTATAACAAAAAGGAATAAAAATTAATATTGTCATTTAGGGCTTCTCTTACACTAGCTTCTGAATGTTCTTATCTTTTCAAATCACAGTAGCTCCAGAAAGGACATGGAGAAGACGTCCCTTGATGAGTTTACAGCAGACTTGCTTCTGATGCATGAAGCAGGTGTTTAATGATGTACAGCATTGCCTATAGATGTGTCTGCACTGCAGTCAGGTGTTATTTATAATAACTCAGTAGTTTAAATATTGAGAGGAACAGAAGTGTGGGAAGTGGACCTCAGCATAAACTACAAAAAGTTTGCTTGCGATCCTAAGTATATATTTGGCAGCTAAAACCCACGCTGTTTAAATCTCTTGTCATATAGCCACACCTTAGGGTAAAAATACATTGTATTCACAAACTGGAATCTACGGCAAAATTTTAAGTGTCTAAAGTGCTGCCCTTAGACTCCCGGTACAGACTAGGCACCTCCAGAGGCATGTCGCTTCACTGCTTTCACACACCTGCCTTGCAAGGAACTGAATCACACTCTGCAGATACTTTATTTTTTTTTCCCCACCAAACAAGAAGCAAACCCTGGGAGTCAGTGCAAAGTAATCCCAAACAATACAACAGGATAACGCTTTAATAATAGGAGTGTTCACTAATGGTTGAACAACTGGAAACTGGTGAGAGGGCATTTGGATTTGGACTTGGTAAGGGTTGGGACTCTGTATAAAAGAGTTAGAATTATACTGTCAGATAAAATACATCTGTTTAGTTGCACATTTCATTTATTATGATGTGTGTAAAACTGGAATCCAGTTCCTTTTCCTACAGCAATTACTTCCTCTGCTGGAGGTTAATTGTCCTATAATCATAGTACAAATTATCCAAGTGAGATGGTGATATGTTTTACTTCATCAACTTCCTGACAAAGTTCCTGGATGTAATCAGTTGAACACAATGCCAGTGCAGTCCAGAGGATTACATCCCTGATAGACTGGACTCCTAACTAAAACCTCAGATAAAAGGTTTTTTGTGAACAAACCGTGACCTATTCAGATCAGATCTGTAGACATTAAAAAAATATAAAAGCACCCAATGCACCCTACCAGGTAAGGAGATGACAAGCAGGCAGTTGTAAACTCTGGCTTTCACTTCCCAAAGCTGATGAGTTTCAAGTTCAAAAGCCATATATGAAGAGCAAGAGGTTGTCTAGGAAGCATATGCAAAGAGACACAGATCAGTCTGATGACTCATATGTGCTTCAGACATGAAGAAAGACTGATTAACCTTTTCAAGCTACAGAGAATGATCTAATAAGGTATTTCCTTCACCTGAAAATCTTGCCTTTCCTCTAAAATTTGTATACGCATTATAAGCTGTTAGCTCTTGTAGTCATTGAGGGAAGTTATTCACCTTACCTAACATTAGCCAGCAAGGAGTTATCTGCTCTAATCTGATGTTTGTCCTAAAGAAAGCCTGACAAAGTAGGGAAAATAAATAAATAATGTGATGCCTTGATATTTTTGGAGAGCAAATTCCTCACTTCCTCTGGTAAAGCACCATATCTTCTTACTGATTTACAGAGAGACCAGTCTGTTACATTGCTTGCATGAGAACATAGAGCAATCAGAAAGAAAAATTTGGAAAAATCTTCATCTTCTATTTTTGACTTTATAATCTTAGTCATGTATGCCCTGGATATACCGATGAAACAATTCAGTCTCTAGTTTTACATAGTAATACACATTTTCTAGTCTACAATAAGTACAAGATATATCAAAATGTATAATTATATAGCTACAATAAGAACAAATATTATGTAGTAAAGAGATGCGCACAGTAATAGTGTCATGAAGGAAAGAGAGAAAAGATTCCCATCTTATTTCATTACAAAAACCCCTCCATCTGGTTTTCTTGGCATGAAGAAGAAGAAAAGCTATGTGGAGGATGCAGGTTAAACTGACAATCTTGAAAATGGAAATCTACTTACAAAAACATGCATAAACTCTACAGAAAAACTGGATTCTGCCGAGTGAATAATTCTTTTAATGACTTCCTGCTTTAATGCGCATCCTCTCTTTTCCTTCGTGCAAGCTGCTTCAATCCCTGTTAAGGATTTAGCCTTACAATGAAGCTTTCATAACTTTCTGGATCTTTGTCACGTTGGCATATGGGTCATTCCCTTTAAGTAACGACAAGAAGAACGTGGAGAACAGTTGTCCTGTGGGATAAGGAAAAATTCAAACCTGAACTGGCCAAGTACTGCTCTGAAAGACAGAGTGAGTCGTATTTTCCTTTAGGAGCTAAACCCTGGCAGGTAGCAAGCGTAGAGGAAACCTGAACATGTTTCCATGCTGTCTGTCCCAGCAGATGTTACTCAGAGGCAATAGTGTTTATAGGATGGCCAAATCGGAGACCAGCAGGTATTTTTAAATCACGAAAGTATGGAATATCTTTTCCTAGCTATCAAAGTAATGTTTTGCCACTGAAACATTTCTTAGCTCCCAAATAGGACTTTACTTTGGACCCAGGTCTGGAAACAAACTCCAGTTTTCCACTATATTTCAAAGGTTACGGTAATATATACTCTTCATAGAAAACTGTATGGAGATCAGGAGACAGAGTGCCATTGCTAAGGAAATAGTGAAGGTTTAAAAGAAATAGAGGTATCTCCATAAAATGTATATTTCTAAAGAAGGAAACTATGAGAATTTTTTAAAGCTGCAAAGATTTAAACCTCTTAGAGACAGACTTTTTATCATTATTATTATTATCATCATCATCATTATCATTTTTACTGGTATTAGTATTATTGTCAGTCTTCCGATTATTAAGCTGAAAAAAATCCCAGACATTTGGACTATAGAAGAACAAGGAAAATGATGGATTCCCAGGTGAATATCATGCTTGTGCAAGCTCTCTGAGGCAAGGAACCAGTCTCTGCTGTGTGGCTGTGCAGCACCAAGCGCATTGGAGTCTCAGTCCGTGGCAGTTACTCTGGTGTTGCAGAGTCAATTGCAAACAAAAGATGGACCATTACATCAGGTCACAGATTAGTTCCCATATGGTTCCAATAAGAACAAAACATAAGCTACATTTATATTTGCTGTTGTTCAATCTACTCACTTCAGCAAATGTGCAATTTGCATGAATCGGTTCTGGGTTTTAGTTAATGGGTCAGAGTTTAGGTCAGAGATGGGAGCAAGGTATATAAGAATAAAGGAAAGGAAACAGCAAAAAGCTTCATTACAAAACTAATGCTTTCCCCCCCAAACCAGGGGTGCAGCCTGCAACCCCAGCAGTACAGCCAGATGTTTAGAGGTCTACAACAGAAACACCCGGCTAATGGTGCAAGAGCGGCATGAACAGATGGTGCTAGAGCACTCTCGTATTCCCTGTTTCTCCACCCACCAACACCTGCTATCTAATCCCGTTTCATTATTCAGCTTCCTAGTAACAAATCATTACCTTCTCACTTTTCATTTGTTTTGATATTACATCAAGGCCATCTATGCTCAGTCTGAGTTTATACTATCAAACTTTGTGTCATAGAATCATAGAATCATAGAATCATGAATCATGAAAGGTCTGGGTTGGAAGGGACCCCAAGGATCATAGAGTTCCAACCCCCCTGCCACAGGCAGGGACACCAAGCTCCAGGCCTGGACCTACACGAGGTTGGCCAGGGCCCCATCCAACCTGGCCTTGAACACCTCCAGGCATGGGGCATCCACCACCTCTCTGGGCAGCCTGTTCCAGCCCCTCACCACCCTCTCTGTAAAAAACTTCCCCTTAATATCTGTCATTTTATGACTCCTAATTTCTACAGTTGTGAGAGGAGAGGCAAGCCCTCAGCTTCATTAAAAATAGATAAACTAATGTGCAAAAATTCTCTGCCCTTTAATAGACCATATAAGCAAACACATATCACTAATTAGGAGAAGGGAAACAGCAAAATGTTGTAAGTGTCCTATGCAAGGGTGATAAACTTACTGCCTCATTTGTGCTGTGTGTAGCCTCACAGACTCATCAGGACTTTAACTAGAAATACCAAAAAACCCTGAAGATGCCTTGAAGAACATAAATTTGGCTCCTTATATGTTTTTTAACATGGGTATGGTCCTGACAAGCATCTGTGTCTCATCAAGAATTTGTCTTCATAAGGAGGTCCTTAGTAAGCCCCTAATTGTGGGTTATGGCTGTCCAAATTTTGAAGATTTTGAACGTCAGCAGTTTGTAAAAACATCACAAGACGTCAATTTTAGAAAGGTCAGTAGGACCCTATTACAGTCAAACGTCCTCTGCAGGCTCCATAATTCAAATTGTTATTATTCCTCGCTGTCTTTTCCTCTTCCCTATTCCTTTTCCAAACCCCCTCTATGAATAAAAGGATCATAGTTTCAGTGCAATGGAGCTACCCCTTGGATGGAAGAAATCAATTCTGGGCCAGTAGCACTGCAGTACACAACCGTTTCCAGGAGCCAAAATCTGCCCTTGGACGTGAGTCAGTGGAAACATGCACATTCAGTGGTAGAGTCTGGCCCCAGAAGGAGAAGCAAAGAGTAACTAGAGCAGCTGAAACTGCCAAAGGGATTTAGGTTGGCAGAATGTGTTTAACCTAATTTGGCATGTGGTCAGGACATGAGAAGTTAACAGCCCGTTGCTTTAAAAAGCTGGTTCTTTGTTTAATACAAATGTTCATGGTATTGGCTTCATATCTTATCTGTCAGCTCCAAAATAAAAATAAATCTCAGTTTTCATAATGTTATTATGTGTGAACATTTGCTGTTTTGACTTGTTGCAAATCATGACATCAATGAAACCACCACCATACAGGTTCTCCTTGAAGGTTCCCCACTTACTGGCCTGGCCTCCAGACCCAGCCTTCCCTGTGGAAGTGTTGGTACAATATGAGTTAGACGGAAGAGTAATCTCGCAGGAGCAGAGAAGTGCCTCTGATTCTGCCAAGGCCCTGGGGAGGCACATCCTTACAGCAGAAACCGCCCGCCACACCGAACCTGAACACCAGATTGCAGGGTGTCAGAAAAGGACATATTATCAAAATTGCAGTGTGTCTGTATCGACAGCTTTGACAATTTAACATGCACTACCAAAATCCTGTTAAACAAAACAGGTTTTTGCTTAATAATTTCACTTTTATATAATAATCAGGCCATATATTAATTATTGTTTCCATTATTTTACTTCTCCTCTCTTCAAAGTAGTCATTATAATCCTCATTCATTTTAAGTCTCTACCATGCCAACGCGTTTACTAGTGTCTCTGCTTACATCAGTGCATAGTCCCACTGATGTCAAAGAGAAAGGTTATAAATAGTAAAAACAGAAAGGGCTGACTAGGGTCTTCTGAAAATGTGTAATATTTGGCTTCTGAAATATTTGTAACTGGTCATAACTTATAATAAGAAGGCTAGACTTTCCAAATTGAGCAAACTTTTCCTGATGCTTGAATATCTATGTTTTTTTACTCTCCTCTGAAGTAGATTTTTAATTTGGTGAATAAGTATGATGGTATTGCAGTCATCTTAGACTGTATGTTTTCAGTTTGAAGGACTACAGAGTCACTTCTAAGAAAATTAGTAAAAATAATTATGGAAAGCACACTTCTTGCCTGTAAACTTAAAGTCTTTCTGCAGGAGTCTGTATCTTTAATGGAAGATGGTCTCTAACAATCTGCAAGTCTAAAAGTGATGGGCTTAGCTTGAGCTGCTAAGGCTGACACTTAGAGGCAACTCATCTGTCCGAATCCCATAAAGGTGACGCAGTAATAGAGGCCTGACCATTTCCAGGGTACTGTGCACAAGATTTTCCACTTCTACTGTACCTTGTATCTAGTACCTCTGCTTAGTGCTTTGCCTTTGTGGATCCCATTTAGAAGTGTTTAATTATCCCCACATATACAATACAGAATTTAGCTAACTCACTCAGCTGTTGATTTACACAAAAAGTGAGGGTACCTATAAACTATACATAAACTGTTGGTTTCCGTGGTAACAGAAAGCAAAATTTTGTCTCTCTGTTTTTATTTTGAAAGTCTCAGTTCATAATTTTGGTTTTAAGTTGGTTTATATGAAGAAACATTCGGCCACTTTAATTTTGTCAAAAGCTTCCCCAGATGAAACTTGATAATTCTGATGGTAAAGAAACTTTAAAACAGAGATCGGGGTAAATGTTTTAAGAACTATAACAGTGCAACATTAATACCTGATATACAAATAATAAAACAACTGATACATAAATACCCAGATAATTCTAAAGATGTACACATTTAACTTCATAGATATATTCCTAGATCTACAACTACAAATGTTATAAGAAGTTGAAATCCCACCTCTGCTTTTTAAGATACAGTATTTCAAGACCAAATCCATGTAGAAGCCAATTCTAAATCTCACATTTTTCCTTACCAAGCACATATCCTGACCTCATTGTTCCTTGCCAAGGCTTGGCCTTGAAATGTGCTATTTAAAAAGCAAACAAAGAACATGAACTTGTTCAAACTCTGGGAATATTTCAGCCTACAGCTCAGCAAAAAAAAACCTTTATCTGAAACCGATGAACTTCTCGGGACCACTGAGAATTGACCGGAGGGGCCAATTAGCTGTTGCACAGTCTTACTGATTCTGTGTCAATAATTTATAAATTTAGAGAGCAGGCAGGTTTTTGCTACTGGTTTAAAATTAAAGTGCCAGTTCCCAGAAAATCCATGCCACTTGACTAAATTCAGTGGACCAGCACATATCTAAACCCACTGAGGATCTAAATAAGTACAACGTATTTTCAAACACATTACTTCCTTCAAAAAACAAAATTTAGTTCACCATTGAAAAAATGTTACTTAGATATCTATATCCTTTATATAGTGAAATAGTTTCTTCATTTTTCTTTTCAGATAGTATGGGAAGGTGGCAGCTAGCTGTCATTGGAAAGAACACAGGTCAGTTTTACAGCAAAGGTAGGCACCGAAAGTATCTGTTTTCTGCCTTAGGACAACAGCAACCAGCATCTTGAAGCATTTGTGGTCCCCTTCTGGTTGCACCCTGTGTTTTTTTCTGATTTTCTAAGAAATAAGTATGATTTGGATGATACAGGCTGCTTTCGTATTGTCTGAATCTTATTTACTTGGGAATGTTTTATTATCCATAGAATATATTAACAAATGGATGTGGTAGATAACTTTTTCCATACAGGCAGAAGAGAGGTATCACAGGTAACAAAGCCCTCTTGGACCCACTGAGGTTACATCTCCCCTCTGCTGAACAGTGTTAATCCACTTCTTTCCCAGTGCATTCTGGGATGCAAAAAGCTGCCATTATTTAGCTGCATTGAGTTTACTCACTCATTTGTCACAGGTCAGTAAGGGTATCTAAACCAAAGATTTTTAGACTATGTTCCACAGAAAATTTGCTTTTTGGCTCCAGAGCTGGCTGGGCACATGCTGCTGCTCTTTCCAGCTGCCGTTGAAATCTCCAAACTCATTTGTTTTGCTGGAGTATGTATAAAAGCCCATCAGTCTTTCATGCTGATCACTTGAAAACCTATTAAATTGCATTAATGCATTCCAAACATTAATTTTGCATATAGACAGTTACCTTTTTTGCCACTGTTGAAGTTTCTCTATAGTGGCAAATATGACAGAGATTCATCTTTATGTCTGTGGAGAAAAAAAAAAAAAAAAAAAAAAAAAGAACAAATGCCAGTTCTGATCCAGAAGTCTCATCTAAGAATTAAAGTAAGCAAGTTCCCAGGCTACTGTTTATTAGAATTACAAATCTGTGGTATCTTAAAAAAACCACTGCAGGCAACAGTTTTCAGGAGGCACAAGGAGGAGCATGCTCAGCTTTGGACATGCAGCTGGTGGGCTCCAGTATAGTATAATTGTTTTCTGATAAAGTTTCCATTTAACATCAGGCAAGAATCCTTGGGTTTCTTTAAATATGTGACCCAGGAGAAGCTGATTCAGTTTGAAAACACAGTAATCCTTTCCTGAAGCTACTGTATCTGGATATCTCTGGCAAACTGTATCTGGTTATTATGCTCAAGCCTAGCATGAGACCTGACTAAACTCATTTTCATGAGGTGTAAAAATAATGTATTTAGTTCACTGCACCACTGAAATCCTGGCATTGCTGACTCCACAAAGATTCTATTCATATTTCACAGTTAGAAGATAAATTTGCTTTAAAAAAAAAAAAAAAAAAAAAAGTATTTGGCTTTTTTTAAGAGAGCTTGATGGGTTTAAGGCTATGTCTTTTTCCATCAAAATCAAAAGTTAACTTGGAAATATATAAAAGAATGTAAATTAAATTTAGTGGATACCATTTTATGATCCGTCCTGATGCATATAATTGCCATAGGTAGAAAATACATCTGTGGTGAAGAAGTGGAAAATTGGAACATTATGGAGTTTCTGCCAGGCTCCCTTGTTAATGAATCTAAACTAATCTTTAGTGAATTCCTGAGAAAGCATGAAGAGGTTTCTTCTCCCCTCAAAAAGTGCTGAGCAAGCGAAAATGGAGCCAGAACAGACACTGCCACTTCACTATAAAGATTTAGATATGTTATTTAATTTGATTTCTGCAAAGACAAACCTAAACAGTGATGGCAGCTGATTTCCCCTGGAGTATCTGGTAATCTATATTAAATACAACTAATATAGAATGTAAAACAAAAGCCTTTGAGTGAAATATTGTTCCATACTGGTGGTCAAACTGAATTATCTGGACAGACTCACAACACATAATGCTCTAGTTAAACCATGGCTAAGTTTACCCTCCTGTAACAGCAGTATAGTGTATTCATACATGATACGATTTTCAATTAACCAGCTAAAAACCTGCAGTCAGTCATCTGTGGCAGCACAGAGCTCAGTGAGGTCTATTTGACCTAGGTATTTATCCAGACTTCTGGACAGATTTTTCAGGCTGCTTGATGCCATGCTACTAACTTCTTTTAACCTGGCTCTGATCAAGCTATACCGCTGAGCCTCCTAGGTGGGCATTACTTATAAATAACATGACTAAGGGCTTCAGGAGGGCACAAACTGGACTGAGGCCTGCCATTACAGCAAATGGAAGGGAGGACGGAGAAGGAAGAACTCCCCCACTCCTCGTGTCGCCCCGGCCCCTCTCTGCAGCACAGTGGGAGACTGGGGTGACACCCAAATGACCTGCCCCACTGGGCAGGATGATCCTCTCTGGTATGAAACCAGAACCCAGAGAGGGTCATCTGTCACAGAAGTACCGTGACCCTAATGGGTTACTATTTCTACCACATATGAACGATAACCAGAGGCTTTAAACACTGCAGTCAGCAAAACAATCTATACCTAATTAGAGTGCCAAGAGCTTGATGTTTCTAACCCTGTTTCCCCAGGAAAATCTCTCATGGATTCACAGGGCTCTGCAGTGAATGTATGTCTGTACCACAAAATTGTTGGAGAGAGAACTGTTTCAGCATATTCATGCAAAGACACGAGACCTATAATTTTCCATCAAATTGGCTCTAATTGCCAGCAAAAGCGTGGCCTGTGTGGAGGCATTCTCTAAGGGCTTGCCTTCGCTGCACAGAAAGTCAGACCCTCCCACTGTCCACAAAGTAAAGCCCTCTGACCTGGGGCTTTACATATGGACTAATTTATCTGGCTAGGATTACCAGCTGAGAAAGCCATCGAGAACTAATGATCTGTCCTTTCCTCGTCCCAACACGGAAAGGCAGGCTGGGAAGCATGGGGCCAGATTCCAGCTAGAACTGGGTAGAATGAAAGAAGTGGAGAGAGGTGTCCACAAAGCCACAGGGAGAAATTAAGATAACGGAGAGAGGTGACAGAATACAAGGCGCTGGTAGAAGTAGCTGAGGGGAAACTGTTCTGAGGCACTAAAAGGTGTATTTGCAGTTTTAAAATAACTTTTCCAGCTGCAGGAGAGGAAGAACGACTGGTCAGACCATTACAAAACTTGGATTCAAGTAGCTGTTCTACCACAGATTTTCCTGAGGCAGTCAGTTGTCTCTTTATGCTTCAGAGAGGCATAATGTAGCTATATTACCTTTTTTCCCCCATCTGCAAAATTGGACATGACAGTTCTTTACTACTTCGCAGAATACACTAAAGACTTTGAATTGCTCTAATATTATGGTAATAGGAGCTGCAGAAGCATCTAAGCCAACATGCTTTTTTACTTTACTAATAAACATAATTTCTTTTAAGGAAGCTGATTTGGTTTTTGGGGTTTTTTTTACTAGTCATGAGACTCCAAAGAGATCTCCATGTCTATTAAGACCTGCAGAGTACAAGCATTTGTCCTCAACAGTTTGTCCTAAAGTGAAACTATAAAAAGATTAAATTCTTTGCAAATATAAGGAAGTTACAGTAACCTTCTTTTAAATATGACAGACACCTTAAGTTCAGAAGTTGGAGAAAAGAAAGTGGAGTGACAGAATTTGCTGCTTTTAAGATACCTGCCTTTGTAATTGCAGCTACCAAGGATCATTATCTTAATTTTCTGTCAAGAATTACCAAGAATCAACAAAAAGAAACAATGATCTGACAATGACATTATTTATTCTTTTAGTTTTTCTATATGAGCACAGAAAAATCTCAGTTCCCACAAATTGACCAGAGAATGAGTAAAGGACCTAATGATTAATGCTATGTTTGCTTTGGGACAATCTCTGGAGTGTCAGAGAAATATGTGCAACAAAGCAGTGGTACAACTGGGAATATTTCATAAGATTAAGCACATTGTGGGTTTTTGATTTTTTGGGGGTTTTTTTTGTTTTGTTTTCTAAAAAATTATGATAATCCATCTAGGGCACATAAATCCTTATTTCAAGTTTCATATTCTGAATTGTTTGAAGACAGTATGAGTCAGGAAAGAGTTACTGAGGCTAGTTATTATACTTGAACTGTTGTGAAGCATCAGACAGAAATGTAGAGAAAATGTGAGAGGGATTTAGTTCTCTGAGAAACCATCTAGACACACCAGTCTGTGTTTATCAAGCAAGAATAAAACATTACTTTATGGGATGGAGTGAAAAAATATTGAATAGTTGTTAAAATGTCTACCAAATGGAGATTCATTCTTGGGTTTCCTGAGTATATAGAACAGAGAGAACAGAATCTCCTGTTCTGGTTGTGCTTGCAGCTAACTGTGTCAGCCAATTTCCAATGGAGACGGTGGCTGTGTGTCATTTGACTTGAAGGAGACTTGGATCAGGCCCTAGGCGTCTACATGGATGTGGTCCATCAACAGTCAATTTTGCTTTTGTGCTATTTTAAACTGGATTATGCCATCTAACTTTAATAGCTTTGAAGCAGTTTGACAGCCTCAGATGAAAAAGAAATACATAAATGTGGAGACAGGAGTATGAAGTGGAAACCTATTCAGGATTTCTTCTTTCTTTGTGCTACTGATTGTTTCTGTCAGGCAGTTGGTGACCCATTATGCCCAGATAAACCAGTATTTAGCTTTGCGTGACTATGAAAACGCCAGTCCTAAGGTAACTTACGTAGAATAAAACATTAATTCCTTTTTCCTTCTTCTAGATGGCTTATGCTCAACTGTTCTCCCTGGGGAGTACATTTCCTCTGTTAGGTCTCAGTTTAGATAAGATTACTTGGTTCTAGCTTCAAGTACTTCCTGAAGTATTGCATAAATGAGAATACATATAAACATATTTTTGAGAGTGTAAGACATACTACAAGGATTAATACAAGCCAGTAGAGATAAAACAACAACCTTGTGCTAGCTCGGAGCACAAAGTTCTCCTCTTCAACATACAGGAAAGCAAACTCTTGTGTGTGTTCCCAGTTGAGATGGTGGGACCCCATCTTTTTGCTCGGAATTATTGAAATATGGCATTTCTCTACAAGTACACTAGGGGCATATCCTGCTCATTTCCCTTTCCCTTAGATTCTTCTACTTCCATCTTCACAGACAGCCCAGAAATACAGGATCAGACCTTTTTTATTGTAGTTCTCTGATGTTCATTACACTAATTTTAAGACCAGCATCTCTCTGTGGTGCAGCACAAAATGAAAACAGAACCTGTGGTCTGGCCCATATGTTATCAAATGTGTCAGAATTCATCTAAGCATGTAAATAGAAAACATGTTTCCATCCAGTCTTAAGCAAGGTAGAGTCCTATCTATATATATTCTGAATATTTTTATGAGAATAGAAAGTTAAAATAACTAATAATTCCAAAATATCCTAGATTACTTTTAGCATTACCATGTTACAAAAATACTTTTTTAACAATCTCTTGTTTACTATTGATCACCTAGACATTGACCTTTATAGGCTGAGTTTACATGAGATAAATTCTAAGGGGTTTTTTATACAACAGACCCAAGGAACTTGAAAATGAAAACAATTCTTATCGTGAATATTTTCCTTTTCCATTTTCCCCTGCTTCATCCACTGGACTGCAGAGGAGATCACCCCCTTAACAGAAAGAAAAAGCATATGTCAACCTGCCTCACCTACAGAGCCTTCAGGCAAAATGCATCACTTTTTCGGTACTGTCAAGGACTGAATAAATCAGAGATAAGTGGGTTAAAATGTCAGTACCCTCTGGGATCAGAATAAATCTACTACATTTTTTCATCCAAGTGAAATCCTAACTGCAGTACCACCAGTACTTCATCCATTCATTTAGAAAGACAACGTAAAACTCTTAATGATTAATTTTAATTTTTTTTTTAAAGAGAAAAAATACAGCAAGTTTTTGGTTTTTTTGTTCACCGAACATTGTAATAAGTTTGTGGAAGTCATCTTGTGCAAAAGGTAAGATAAGCACGATGTGAAAGATAGTGTTAAAAGGCTTTCAAACTTTGTTTATTAATAGATATAACCCTTTCACCTCTGCTACATCTGTCACTGCTAGGTTAAATATCATCTATCTTACTGGTCACCTGACTTCTTGTTATTAGTACAGAAAAATGTCACAAAACCCACTGAAGGGTCACAAATCCATTACATAAAAATGCAAGAGAAGAATTGCCTGAGCCCTCCTAATAAAACATAACCTAACATGGAGTAACTAAAGGCACTGAGGGTAGCCTCTGGCTTTAAAAGCGTTCACTAGGCCATTGATCATTGAAGACAACATGCGGTGACCTCACAGAAACACAATGTAAACTCCCAAACTCATTGATGGCATTCCTAGCACTCTGTCTGAATTTATGTTGCCTCTCTGTAAACTGTTTGACATAAGCAGTGAAAGATGGAAACAGAAAAGGGCCTCCTCAATATGATGAGCAAACCACCAAATGCAGCTGGATGCAAGTGAATTAACTTGTAGCTTACTTTGATGTTCAAAGAAATCTCAGGCCAAGATGTGTGTTAATAGAATTTTTGGAAGATTCTTGGAAGTATATTTTTCCTTCTGGATAGCCCAAAGATATGCTAGAGTATAAAAATTCCTTGAGTCTTTTTTGAGGAGGTGAAGAAAAGAAACGGAAAAAGTCTACTGTTTTATTATGCATTTATCAGACGGAATGTTATTGCTATGTAAGTCAAATCATGCACCCAGAAAGGCATGTAGGTATGTATCTGTGAGTGGGTATATGTGTCCCTCCTTTCTCTCCCTGCATCTCATTCCTTCTTTCTCTTCCTTCCCCCTTTTTCCTTTTTTCCTTTGTTCTTTTTTCTTTTTTTCCTTCCTTCCTTGCTTCCCTCCTTTTCCTATAAGCACCATGAATGCACAAGTACACAACTCCCAGTATTTTTGCACTTGCTGTAGCTAGGCCTGTTTCAAACATGGAACAAATGTGTCTATTTTATAGTCCAAAAATATAGAAAATAACCGTAAGGCAAAAGCTAAAATGTGAATACACAGAAACAGAGTAGGAAGTTGAAGGAATCAACAGAATAATATCTGATAATATGTCAACTGTTCAAATAACTTTTTTTTTAAAAAAAAAAAAAAATAATAGTTTCAATGTTGATCAATATTTAAAATAATGGACCCTATTTCTTGAATTATTGTGGACGGAAAGCTCAAGGACTGTTCGTTTTGAAGAGAGATGTTACAAAAGTTTTGTAGACAACTAATTTTTGACATTTTAGACATTGTGTTCCTGCAGTAAGTGGACAGAAAGGAAATATTTCTGGAAAGTTCTCTGTTCTATTTCTAAGTCATTCATACTCTCAATAGGTAAGTT
>KL274763.1:3528-17029 GCA_000699545.1 Podiceps cristatus
AGTACTGTGTATGCCCCTCCCAGCTTTTTGTACCTGCACAGTAACAAAACCTGAGAAGATGAGAAAGAGTCCTTGGTCTGCTAGCAACAACTAATAACATCAGTGTATTATCAACATTCTTCATATAACAAATCTCATACGAAATCCAAAACACTGTAGCTCCATCCCAGACAAAACCAGAACAGGCTTTGGGCAGCCTGGTCTGGTGGAAGGTGCCCCTGCCCATGGCATAGGGGTTTGAATTATATGATCAAGGTCCCTTACAATTTAAGCCATTCTATGGTTCTATTTCTTTCAACCATATATAATACTTGTCTGCAGAAACTAAAATTTCTGTAAGGAAGGGTAGCTATATTTTTAATCATAGATTTATCTTTTGGACTGAGTTTAATATTTACCAGTTAATTTCAAGTTCTTTTAAGAAGACAGTAAAATGTTATTACCTTTATCAGTCTCTGTTCTTCCATCAGTCTTTACCCCATAACTCATTTGGTGATTCATTTGCACTGTTACTTTTCATTGCCTTTCTTTGAATTTTATTTTTTTGCTTTAGGGCAGAGAGTTAAGGCAAAGTAATCATAAGATAAAATAAAGACTTTTCTTTACCATCTTCTTTCAACTGAGATTAAACAATCTATGTTGACTGACAGAATGGATTTTTCATTGAGTGCAATGTTCTTTTTCTTGAGACTACTTTAAAACTCAGAATATTTTTATGTTATCAAAGTAATGATGTCAACTGCAAGCAAGGTTTAGAACTTTGCAACAAAAGGAATAACATTTAATGAGTTTACTCTCATAAAAGTGTATAAAACAGTTTAATAGATTCCAGAATATGCACATTTTGAGGCAATATATTATTCCTCTAAATTTCCCGCAGATTTTAAATGTACAGTTTTTCAAATATATGTTCATGAATGAGGAATACTTTGCCTGGATAAATACTTTCTCATAATCACAATCATTTTCTACTGTACATTCATGTGAAAGGTGTTAACCTTCATTCCAATGTTTTCTGAAACTTATGAAACAATCCTAGCTTGTATAATACATCAGCAAAAAAATATTCCTGGAAATCTAAACCACTTGAGTGAGAGAGAGAAAAAAAATAATAATAAAAAAAAAATCCCCATTTATGTATTATAGATTCACTTTTACAGCCAGACCCTCAGCTGACTTGGGAGTCTCAGAAGAATTTCATCACTTTGCAACAGCAGAGGATTGTATCTATAGCTGAAAATTTGAACATAAGTCTTCAGCTAGCAATATCTAGAATCTGAATACAGGCTTAATTATATATACAGAGTATTTTAATACACCGCTAAGCAGATACTAGAGCTCCGCTCTCAAACCTACTGGATGATATCTGGTGCTGTTCAAATGTAGTCTTACTCTCTCTTCCAATGATTATTTTGTTAGTCTATGGAAAACAGAGCATTTCATCTAGACTGATTAAAGAAACTGGAAGAATGGGCTGGCAGAAACTGGATGAAGTCCAACAAAGGCAAATGTAAAGGTACTAGAGGTGCATTAAATCAAGCTGGTGACTGCAGGCTGAGGGCCAATTAGTTCTGAAGCAGTTTTTAACAAACAAGGACCTGGAAGCCTTGTCTTGGCAGGCAAGTTGAACAGGAATCAGCAGTGTGCTGTTTTGGTGAAGGCGGCTAACTGTTCTGGTGTGCATTAGGAAATGTATAGCCAGTAGGTCAAAGGAAGTGATTATCCCCTCTCCTCGGCACTTGTGAGGGCATTTCTGGAGTACTGTACTTCAAGTCCTTAGTACCCTATAGACATTGATCAGTTGGAAAGAGTCTAGCAGGGGATGACCAAGGTGGTGAAGGGGTTGGAACTCCTGATGTACAGTAAGAGTTTGTTCACCCTAGAGAAGAAAAAGCTAATAGGGTTTAGGAGAGTCTAACTGCTGTCTTCATGACCTAGGAGGGAATACAGGACCAGTCGCTTCTCAGAGATGCACAGCAGAAGGAGAGAGGCACCAGTCACAGTTTGCAACAAAGGAGATTCCAACTAGGTATAAAGGGAAAGAAATCTGCAAAAGAAAAAGTACAATAGCATAATGGGTTGCCCTGCTGTCTGTGAACTTCTGAATAAAAATATTGTCTCCACAGTGTAGCTTATATCATCAGTTCTCTCGCTTATGAAAATTAGATGGAAGTGAGAAGAGATTCTGCTTAAAGGGATTGTGTGTTTGTTTAATTTCCCTGGTCCTGGGCTCAGTTCAAAAGGCAGTCTCTGAAGATGAGACTCTTACAGATGTTACATACACACTACAGGTGTTACATACACACTTCTGTGAATCAGTAGAACAATACTTTCTCATCTGAGATTGCAGAAAGAACATCCATTACATATTCTAAACCCAAGATGAGTACTTCTTATGAACAGTATTTTCTAAAATGAAGTCAGTTAACTAAATTGCAACTAGTGGTACCAATATGATTATATGTTATATTTAGCAACACAAATGAATGTTACTTTAAAAAGAGAAATATTAAGCTAAAATGGCTGTAATATCTATGGTACAACAGTGACACATCATTGAGATACGCAGTAAAAAAATAAAATTTAAAATAAAGGAATTTTATAGAAAAAAATGCAGCAAAAAAATACAATTTAAAATAAAGGAATTTTATAGAAAAAAATGTAAAGTACAAATATTTTAAAATTGTTGGAAAAACATTTTTGAAACCCATTCTAAAGTTCACTTCTCACAGAAGTAGCCTTAGACTTTGAAGTGGAAATATGATCCTACTACTTTCTAAGCTCATTTTTACAGATTCAGTAGAGTATGATACAGAAATTGGGTAACTGAAGATGACAGCACAAAGAAATGGCAAAGAAATGTCAGAGAGTAATGGCACTAGAGAAGAAGAAGAAAATAAGTATCAGATTGGAAGAGGAGACATAGATAACAGAACTACTAAAGATGTAAGGACATGGCTTTTTGTTGAGCAGTTAGTTGAACGATACACAGCACAGCAGTTGGAGGTTATAGAGGATTTTATCTATCTAAATATTTCCTTCAAAAGAATGCTACTGAGGAAAAAATGTCTCCAACATGTTCATGTGATCCACTCATTACAGTCTTTTTGATAAAGAAGATATAATTAAATAAGTAAGATATAAATAAGAGCCTTATTTGAACAAAAAAAAATATTTGAGGAGAAAAAAGAAAGATTACATTCCCAGACTTTAGGAAATATGGAAGATGTAGAAAACATTTTCCTTCTAGTTTGCAAGAAGACAGACCCCATTAAACTTAGAAAATTGATAAAGAAATTTGAGAAGCAAGCCTCAGGAAATAGGGATTTAAGAAGACTTGGGATTTCTTTGAACAATCAGTAACAAGGGTATGAGTACAAACTGTCCCACTAGTGAAAAAAAGATCAGAATGCTACTAAGAAAACAATTTGACTATGAAATGATCACTGACCTCAAGTTGAAGAACAAAGTGTGCAAGAACTAAAAACTTGAAGAGATTGTAAGGACAAATACAACTAAAGGTTAGGTATACAAGGGCAATACAAGGCCACAGTAAAGGAAGATATACAACTATCCAGGGGTATCACAAATGAAAATAAATAGTTATACAAATGTCATATTGTACTTAGCTTTGACAAAGCTTCAGTGAATATTTTGTCCAGGTTCTGACACTGCACATCAAAAAAGATGTGGACCAAGATAAAACCGTAGGACAGATGATAAGACTATTTTGAAAGAGATCATGTTTATGTATTCCAGTCCTGTTTCCAACAATTTAAAGTTACAGGAGTTCTGTATCTAAGAAATTGGCTGTGTGGGACAAGACTCTTCTGAGTACTTGGAGGGGGAAAAGAGGTGAAAAGTAAAGTTTACAAACAGTATTTAGGTGTAGGAGACATATGGCATGAGGAGATATCAGTAGAACTAGTAAGTTAAGATTCTGCTCTGAAGATATCTTATGGAAGGGCTTATTTTTCTTGCATTTAGGGAAACTAACTGAGTTGACTGATATGAACTTCCTACTTTTACATCCCAAGAAACTTCCAAAAATATTCTGGAGAGATCTTAGAGATGCTCTTAACATGGAAATAAATCTGTCTTTCTAAATACAAGACTTATCTGTGGGGGGGGAAATACGTACTTCTCCGATTGGCTTCCTAATGTTAGAGAAATATTAGAGGGTGAAGGCGGGAGTAGGATGTGTGTACTGTTGAATAATAAAGGAAATTAAGTGCTTGAGTGCTTCTCAGAGTCCCATATGGATAGCACATAATATATAGTAAACTTGGTTTGAGATATGTTTCTCAGAAAATTTTTGTTCTAAATAAAAACCAAAAAAATTTATTTGTGAAAACTAGTTGGCCATGGTTCACTCTATCATTACACCTATGAGATAAAAAAAACTGCCAATGAGCTGAACTGAGGTCAGACTTCCTGAGGTGTGTCATAACAAAAAAAGTAACACTTTCTGCAGGCTTGTGTGCCTTCATGGAGAAGGTATTGGGGAAGCATCCCAGGATTCCTGGTTGCTAAGATGTAGGTCCTCAAGTTCCCAGAAATTTGAGTCTTTTAGATTACAAACTCTTAGGGTTTCCAGGCTAATTGCTCTGTATCACCAAGGTAGAAATCATACCATGGAAGCAGGTAACTCAGAGGCTATGGATTCTCAGCTCTCCAGTTTTTCAGCATGTCACCTGGGAACAGATCCTTTGGGATGGCCATGTCACCCCATGTGACTCCCATGGGAAACTATGTAATGCTTATGAAGTAAAATATTCTGACATTTTACTCCTAAAAGCAAAAACCCAATAACAACAAAAAGTTGCATCTAGACTTTTTATCATAATTCCGAATACTACTTAACTGGGAGAGACTTTACTCTTTGTGGAACTTATGTTTAGTTTCCTGGGCAGAGCGATTCCACCTCTCCCGAGCACGCAGTACCCCCAGGTGACAGAGGCTCAGAAAGAAACCGCAAGGGACCTGAAGGTAAGAGAGTTTTTCAGGCTGGCTGGGGACCAACAGCAGGCAGAGAGATGGAGCTCAGAGAGTCTCTCTCCAGGGCCATTAAAAGTTTCTTTGGCTGAGTCAAAAAGAACATACCATAACCGGTATACAGACAAATGAGAAAATTTACACAGGCTGGAGCACTGGGCTGGGGAAAAGAAACAAACCTACTGCTGCAAATTCTCATTTCTCAAAGAGAAAAGAGTGGGGGAAGAAATCTTTAGAATGGTAGGGGCAAGCCTCTTTCAGAAATACACTATATAATAATGTATTTAATTTCCAAGAGCTGTAGGTAGAAGGAAATAGATATCATACCTCTTAGCTGGGCCAATGGTCATCTTTCTGAAGATGTTGTCTTGGCTGGTTTTGTATGTGATTGAACATAATTTATAGCTGAGTTTTATTTTTTGCCAGAAAAGAATCTTATAAAAACCAATCAAATGTTTAGCACTAATGTATTGTTCAAGTGGAATATAAATACCTTAATTAGCGCATCAAATAACATAAACATACTTTACCACATTTCACAGAGTAAGGCAAATAAAAAATTACTTGATTTACAAATTTGGAACTAGGCTCATGTGCAGTGTAAATTAAACCGTGTGCATCTTGTACAGGTTACAAGTAAGCAAGTTGCAACACATTCCCCCAGACAGAGATTAGAGAAAAGAAAAAAAGAAGAGAAAACGAAGGCTGGAATTTAATCTCACTCCACTATTCAGCTCATTTCCACTTTTTTCTTTGTTATTAGAATGCCGGAAGCAAGCCTTGACAAGCTACCTGAGCACTATTGCTGATCCTCTTTTGTGCCTTTGTTTTGATTAATCTTACTCTTTGCAGTAGTAACTGAATTTGTCACATTTGGACTCTGAAATTTACTGCAATGTTCGAGCAATATTACTGGTTTCTTGCCAGTGGGAATTGCCATACCAGTGGGAATTTTCACTAATGCAAAATGTTGGTTTTGGTGAAAGACTGTGGCGTAAATGAATGGCTTATCAAATAATGACTTAATCATCCTTTTCTTCCCTTTATTCCCCCATGTTGAGATTGTGACCAAATCTCCAAAGACGTTTTGAAGTCCGTATCTGCTGTGTCTCTGGAAAACCAAACTAATTGTTCTCCCTGGAAGGGGTGAGCCTATACATCCTCTGGAGCCTGTTCAGTGCCTGGTAGTGAGCTCTGCCGTGGCTCTCGGGCCACCTCCCTGCCTGGGCACCCTGCTGAGCAGCTGTTTCAGAACACCCTTTGATCCCTAAGCTCTGCGTAGGTGCATCGCTGCTGTCTGTAACCCTTTGCTAGCTCCCTTTTCAAGTTTCCTTTTCTTCAGTCCTTTCCATCGATTGTATCAGCTTCAGCTCTTCATTTTACAGATATCTCTTTGCCTTATTCCAGGATGCCTCTTTGACCACCTCATTTAACAGAATTTGATCTTACTTAACGCTCATTTTTCAAGATCCAGTTAATCTAATTTGTAAGAGGAATCTCAGCATTTTCAAACAAAATAAGAAATGGGCAAGCTGAAGCCATCATTTCTCATTTTCTCCCTCATTCTGTTTCGAAGTTCATTTCTGTTTATGCAGTATTACACCAGTTTTGATTTGTGTACTCTTCTGTGCAGCAAACATCTTTCTGAAAGAGCCTGACTCACTATAGCTCAATTAACAAATAACAACTATGGGATGAATATGCCAGAGAACCAAGTTGTCCTAAAATATGGATATTCTTAGGTGCGATTCCTGCGTCACTGTTACTGTCTAGGGTGTGAACCGTAGCTGGCAGAAAGCATTAAGTCTCTTTAGCTGTTGAAAGAGATCTGAATATCAAGCCAGAAAAAGTCACCCTGTACTTCTTTTCACATTTAGGGGAAAAAAAATCACATTAGGTTTTGACTGTGCATACGTCTCAGAAAGAAAAATCCTGACATAGCTAAAAGACATTGTTTTTCTTACTATTTGCTAAGATGGTAATTGAAAGCAGGGATGGAAAACTACTACCTGACCCCAACATTAAAAAAATGTACTATCTTGACAAAGACTTTAATTCGCTTTCAGGCTCTATGATCTGAAAATCTGCAGTCTACAGTTCTGTTTCTGAAAATCCACAGTCTACAATTATGTTTTATTTGTCACAAAGTCTGAATGATATACATTTTTTTAAAAAAAAAATACCATTCAACCGGTACTTCTTTCAGTAATGCTTATATTGGAATGGCTTTGTGCTATGGTATCAGCTTCAGAAAAAACCCACACAAAATAATTTAATTTTAAAACTGAAATGCCTAGGGACTGAGGTTAATAAAGAGCAAGTATTATGCATGAACATTTTTCTATTCATACTTAATATGCATGATCATTATGGGTAGAAAGTATTGTAAAACATTTTAATTTTTTAAATATTCACATTCATAATGAGCTGTATAAAATGCATCCCCTCATGCCATTAATACTCTAATTCCCATTGACACAGTAGACCTTTCCAATCATATCCATTTTTAAATACTCAGACTAAGGTGATAGATCTATGCAGGTCAGTCTGTCACATGTGCCTGGAATAAAAATCTGTAATCACTTGCTTTTGTGGATTAAGATAGAAAGACTGTATGCCAAAGACTGGGCAAGTACCTTCGGTACGCCTCTATTAACCTCTCAAATTTTTTCAGCTTTTTTTGCCTTTTAAAGTGATATAAGAAAGTATGTAATTTTTAAGAAAAGATCTGAAGTCCCATCTCTTTTCCTGCCCTTTCTTTGGATTTAAAAGCCAGCTGTTTACAACATTTCACTTCCGTATTATCGGACAAAAACATATTGATCCTTCCCAGGTTCCTAATGGAAGTTTTTCCATCCTAAACTGCTAGAGACTTTTCATCCTGCCATTCAAATATGACAGATCAGGGCGGGGGGAAGAAAAAAGAAGGAAAAAAAAAAAAAAAAAAAAAGAACGAACTCCTATTTTCTTGCTCTCTGCCTGTATAACTGTGTAGTCATTGTGACAAGTATACTGTTATTGACTATTTCTGTAGAAGCTATATTGAGCTCCCTGTGTTTTTTCTCTTGAGTGATATTTGGGTCTCTGAGAGAAAAATCACAATCACTCTTTAAGACTCTTCTTCAAAATTCCATGTCTCAGAGGAGTTGATAGTTTCAAAGAAGATTTGCAATAGCTCTTCTGTCTCCTACAGACTTACATTTAGGAAACTGAACAATGTGTTGAATATTTTGCTCTGGATTGTTTGACAGCACGGTAGGCTCTAAGTATTCAGTGATCACACCATTATGTGTGAACAGGAAATATTAAGGGTTGGTTTTAAAAGCATTTTTTTTCAGCAAGGTTTTCCCTAACAGTGATGACTTCTTAAGTAAAATTTGAAAGGGCATTTTTGGTTTTCAAATGTCATTGTTTCTTTATCACTACCTTGTCAGTGACTTTAATTTTCATTTAGTAATATATATGTTGGAAACAAGGTAAGAACAACTTGAATGTTCTTGATGTGATAAATTCCAGGTTATGACGCGAAGGTCTATCTCTCCAGACAGGCCCTTAGCCAGCGCTAATTGTACTTACTTGCAATGTTCCCTGAAAAGGCACTCAAGCAGAACTCTTAATAATGGTTCCATGCTACACACAGCATTAGTCAAATGCATTAAAAGTGAAATAGAAACAAGGTGATTCCAAAATAGGGGTGTTATTGAAAAGATCAAAATGTTCACAGGAACCTTTCTGTCTCCTGAATGATCTTCAAACAGTTTTATTTTACTCATGGCATGAGTCCAATGTAGAGTAAGAGGAATACATGACTAGGAAGATCAGGATTTGGCCCTATATAGAACTTCCTTGATGCAAAGGCTTAAGGCTTTTATGCAACATTGATAATGAACATAATATAAACTTGCTCCTTTAACAAGGAACTTACCTTGAATGTGTCTAGTTGTTAAAATACATTAAATAATTGGTACCATAGTAGAAAAGAGTTTGTGAGTATAAATGTAGAAAACTGTTATGATGTTAAGATTTAATGATACAACCCTTGATCATTTCAATGAATATTTACCCATGCAAGTCCTTCCACAGTGACCTGTGTTAAATAGTAATAATAAATACACATAGCACCATGCAAGGTACATGTACTTCTCAGATGAAAGATACAAATTCACAATAAAGAGTTGAATGATAAAGGCCCTAATATTTCCAGGTCCCAGCACAGTTCCTCTAGAGATTACCTGCTTGTTTCTATATGGTACCGCACTGTGACATTAAGCATAACCTGAATGCCTGACAACAGGAGTCCAAATTGTATGACTGAGTCTTAATGGTATGTTATTGAAGTCTTTATTATAATAAGAAAAAATTACTTTCCTTAATGGTAAGGAGAATAAAAGAAGAAACATTCAGACATTTTCTGTCTGTAGTTAAGCTATTAAATTCATATTTAGCCACTTAAATTCTAATGCCTTAATTTTTAAAAATTCTGAGTACCAGTTTCTCAGTGTCCATCACTGAGATCACTAAATTGTTGATATCTCTGGAAGTTAGGCCCTCTATTTAAACAACAGGAGTGCACAATCTTCCTAAGTCTATATGCAAGATATAAAGGTATTCTGTGTGATATCTGAAGCTTGTGACTAAGCTGAGAGTTTCATGATCAGAGTACTTCAATGCCAAGCTGCTGTTACATGGAGGTTTGGGTCATGCTGGAGGAGACAGTCCAAGTATAGCACCACTTGGTCAGAATGTGGATTGGAACAATGACTTTCCTGTCCTGGCCAAGTCTTCTCCACCCCCCAAAAACTATTTGTCTTGTGGTGACATCATGTGGTCACCACCAGGCAGGCAAGGTCCTTCCTAAAGCATCTTAATGTCATGTAAAGCAATAGAGAGTGGCCTCTGCAGGCTGACATACTGCTGTCAGTGCCCAGGACAGGAGAGCGGGTCAAGGATCACTGCTTATTTCAGCCCACTCCCTGACTCCTTTATGACTGTTCTGCCATAGCCTGGTGGTTAATTTAAGCTCCTGCATGTGGAATGTCACTTTTCAGCTTAACTCCTGATTTTAATTGTGGTTCGGTATCTCGGGCTAGCCAGGGTGAGAAACATGTATCTCATTCTTAAAAGTAAGTCTTGTTTAAATAATTGCCCTTAACAGTCATGGTCTGATGTTACTACAGTAGGCAAAGCAGCTGTATAAGCTTGGAAGTTGACAAACTGACTAACATTCTCAATTATTTTGTGCATATCAATCATGAATGCCACCGGAGGAACAATAAATCAGATTTAATCATAACGTCTAGTTTAAGCAGAGGATGTTACTCCTCTGTTGGTATCCTTAGAACATACAGCTAAAACATTGATTTTAAATTCTTTAAATATATCAGTGAAAAGTACTTATGTAATCCTTCAAGCAGAAGGAAAAAGGATATATTCTGTTTATAACATACTAAGTAGGCAGTGTCTCTAAAGTAGATTCCATTTCAACGCAAGACTTTGTGATACCAATTAGAACGCATATGCCATATTGCCTCAACATCTTGTTGTCAAATGCTGATGAATGTTTATGATCATAAGTGAAATATGTAAAGTAGCACTGAAAATAATCTTTCAAATTAAAAGTGTTAAAATATATACTGTGCAGAGTGTCTACCAGGTGTTCTGCCATGCAGGGTCTCAGGGATGTATTTCTACAGAGGTTTGTGGAGTATAGAAATAGGTTTCAATGCCGCCTCAAGTACTGAGATACAACCACTTCCATGTATTTGCTGTGAACAATAATACCAACACTAGATGCCCAACAAAGTTAAAGACATTCAGAAGTGTAGTGGAGTTTGATAGCAAAGATACGGTTGCACCATGGTAAATAAATAGATTTGGGAGCAGAAACTCCCAGCGAGATTTGGGTTCAGGCATGCTTTGCAGTGCCCACTGCCACCTTTATCCCGTTTATTCGAATTGCTGCCGATGCTGCAGCTCCCTTCCTGCTCCTGTGGCAGGTGGGAGACACGGGGACCTGAGGCTGCTCAGGGCACGTGATGGCTGACTGTGTCTGATCCTGGCATGGGATGCCTGGTACGGGATAATAATTTGGCATACAATGAAACCCAGGAGCTGCCACTGTGCTTCAGTTCCACGATTTAGATGTAGACAAAAAGGCCATTACTAAACTGCTGACTTTCCCATGAATTGAATGGTTACTAATGTATTATATATGCTGCATATTTACTGCAGGGATTATTAACTGCAATCTGATGTTCTCTGTTATGCTTTTTTGACTAATGATAAGATATTGTTGCAATATTTTTGTTTGTTTACTAGCTCATGTTTTAAGACCAAAAATTTATCAGAACAGCTAGTCTAATTCCTTGCATAACATGGACAAACGAATTTCCAAGCTTTTCTCCTTCACTGAGACCAATAACTTTTGTTTTTGGAAGGGCTAGGAGTCTGAGTCTGAAGACAGTCAAAGACAGAAAATCCATCTCGCATTCTGATGGTTATACATATTCAGTCATAAGATCAGTAATGTTATTCCAGTTTCAGAGTATTTCATTAAACTCCCAACCATCTTTGGTGGTGTCTTTAAACACTAAAGAATTAATGTGTTATTTATCAAAGCCAAGTATTTAGTATGATCAAGTCAACTCATGGTCTTAATTGTTGTATTCTAAATAGAGTTCATAAAGCTAAATTTTCTTTAGCCCTTAAAATGTTTGTATGGCTTTTTTCATACAGCATTTCTATTTCCTTCAACTCCAGCTTTTTGAAGTACATATATATCAGAAGTGGTCTCCGTACTTTAGTATCCTTTTGAACAATGCTGAATTCAGAGATGCATCTTTTATCACATCCATTTTTAAATCAGTATCATTCCTTTTTTGTTCTTCTGTCGCTGCTAGCCCCCACTAGTTCAGTTCAAACATGATTCCCCACTTCTGAGAAGTCAGTTGACTAGTTATTAATCTGTTTGAATTTTACTGGTCTTGTACTGTGATTATTTAATTAATATGTCATGGACCAGTAAACTAAATTTACTAAGCTGAATGAAGTGCATGTCAAAAATACTCCTGTCCTTTAATGCCCCTTATAAATATACTTCTTTATCAGCCTCTCAGTTATTTCACCTGGAATTGCTACCATAATAATAAATTTATAATCAACTCTCTGAGCCCACTTCAGATGTTGGCAATGGGAAGAGAAATTTCAGTCTGTTGAGAATTCTGGCAAGCACTTCTCTTCCCTTGCTCCCTTCCTCTCTTCTTCCCTTCTTTCCATCCTCCCCACTTCAGAACAAAATTTTAAAAGGTATTGAAAACAAATGTTTCATAATTGTTAATTTTCAAAATCTCAAAGATATCATGTAAAACAAAGACACCATGTAAGAACTTCAAACACATTCATGCATCCCAGAAAATATTTTGGTTTTGATGAATCACACTGAGCAATGGAATGGTGAGTAATTCCTCACCTTAACCAGATGAAAGCATAAATTCTCACTTCTTTCAACATAGTGAAGTATTCACTGAACTAATTTTACTCATTATGTATTTTATCACATCCATCTTATAATGAAGATATGCCAATTGGGGAATTTATTACATCTGTAATATGCTGGAACTCATGGATCCTGTATGATCCAGAAAATGTACTCCTGATGCCTTTGTTTCCTTTTCAGTTTTCCAAATCCATTTTGTTCTCATTTATGCTGTCTTTCTGCTGTTTCCTCCCAACACTTCACATTCCCTGTACTTTGCTGTTACTGCTCTCTTTTTCTTTCTTTCAATTTGTTGTTAAATTCATTTGTTCCAAACTTATTTTTGCAATTTTTTCTCCTGCTTCTTCTTACTTACTACAGATTTTCTTGGTTATTTGTATAAAGATCTAACAAAACAAGTTGTTTCTATACAAATTGTTCTCTATTGTTGACTTTAATGAGAAATGTACGTAGAAATTGTATACTTTTAAAGAATTGTAGGTCAAAAAAGACTTAGTGGATTAAAGAGAAAAATAGGAAAAAATAGAAATAGCAGGTTACCTCATGATAATTACAATACAATCTAGTCTTAGTCTGCATATACTGACACTGCCCCACATCAATGTGCGGTCACTTTCCGAAACTCCTATAAGCCTCCTGATTTGGATATTAAAAATGTAAGGAGTATTATTCCAATGATTTACAGGATCACAGGATTTCTAGGTTGGAAGAGACCTCAAGATCATTGAGTCCAACCTCTAACCTAACACTAACAGTCCCCACTAAACCATATCCCTAAGCTCTACATCTAAATGTCTTTTAAAGACCTCCAGGGATGGTGACTCCACCACCTCCCTGGGCAGCCTGTTCCAATGTCTAACAACCCTTTCAGTAAAGAAGTTCTTCCTAACATCTAACCTAAAACTCCCCTGGCGCAACTTAAGCCCATTCCCCCTCGTCCTGTCACCAGGCACGTGGGAAAACAGGGCAACCCCCACCTCACTACAGCCTCCTTTAAGGTACCTGTAGAGA
>KL274763.1:17854-29659 GCA_000699545.1 Podiceps cristatus
TGCTGGGCACCACTGAAAAGAGTTTGGTCACATCCTCTTGACACCCACCCTTGAGATATTTATAAGCAAGGATGAGATCCCTTCTTAGCCTTTTCTTCTGCAGGCTAAACAGTCCCAGGTCTCTCAGCCCACCCTCATAACAGAGATGCTCCTGTCCCCTTATCATCTTAGTAGCCCTCCACTGGACTCTCTCCAGTAGCTCCCTGTCTCTCTTGAACTGGGGAGTCCAGAACTAGACACAGCACTCCAGATGGGGCCTCACCAGGGCAGAGTAAAGAAGGAGGATAACATCCCTTGACCTGCTGGCCACACTTTTCTTGATGCACCCCAAGATACCATTGGCCTTTTCGTCACACTGCCAGCTCATGGACAGCTTGCTGTCTACCAGGACTCTTAGGTCCCTTTCCTCAGAGCTGCATTCCAGCAGGTCAAGCCCTAACCTGTGCTGGTACATGGGGTTGTTCCTCCCCATGCGCAGGACTCTACACTCGCCCTTGTTAAACTTCATCTGGTTCCTCTCCATCCAGCTCTCAAACCTGTCCAGGTCACACTGAATAGCAGCACAGCCTTCAGGTGAATCAGCTACTCCTCCCAGTTTTGTGTCATCAGCAAACTTGCTGAGGGAGCACTCTTTCTAAATCTCCTTCATCTAAATCTCCCCTCTTTCAGTTTAAAGCCATTACCCTTTCTCCTGTGACTACATGCCTTTGTAAAAAGTCCCTCTCCAGCTTTTTGTAAACCCCCTTCAGGTACTGGAAGGTTGCTAGTAGGTGTCCCCAGAGCCTTCTCTTCTCCAGACTGAACAACCCCAACTCTCTCAGCCTGTTTTCAGAGGAGGGGAGTTCCAGCCCTCGGATCATCTTTGTGGCCCTCCTCTGGACTCACTCCAACAGGTCCATGTCCTTCTTGTGTTGGAGGCCCTAGAGCTGAATGAAGTACTCCAGGTGGGGTCTTACGAGAGTGGAGTAGAGGGGCAGAATCATCTCCCTCAACCTGCTGGTCATGGACATTGCCTTATTATGTTGAGCTTCTCATCCACCAACACCCCCAAGTCCTACTCCTCAGGGCTGCTCTCAAACCACTCTCTGCCCAGCCTCTATTTGTGCTTAATATTCCCCAGACCCATGTGCAGGATGTTGCATGTGGCCTTGTTGAACTTCATGTGGTTTGCATGTGTCTACCTCTCAAGTCTGTTAAGGTCCCTCTGGATGGCATCCAGCATGTCAATAGGACCACTCAGCTTGGCATCATCACCAAACATGCTGAAGGTGCACTCAGTCCCACTGTCCATGACACTGACAAAGATGTTAAACAGTTCCAGTCCCAATACTGACCCCTGAGGAAGGCCACTCATCGCTGTTCTCCACTTTGACATTGATCTGTTGACCACAACTCTTGTGACCGTTCAGTCAATGCCATATCCACTGAGTGCTCCATTCATCAAATCCATGTCTCTCTAATTTAGAGGCAAGAATGTCATGCAGGACAGTGTCAAATGCAGCTGTGCAACCAAAACATGGTAGAAGAGAAATAAATGAGGGAAAGCATATGTCAGACATCATGCATCTTGGCTTCCTTACATTCATCCTCAAATGGTGTAATATCAAGCCAATCTTAAGCTTCTCAAACATTTGCTGTCCTCAGCCTTGAAAAATCCCTAGAATTAAAACCACTTTTTATAAAACTGCATGTATATTTTCCACACTATGTAAGTTTTTGAGAAAAAAAAAAAAAAAAAAAAAAGGATTAAACATAGTATTTGTTGAGATAATGACCAGGAAAGAATTTATAGAAAAAGAATAAGGTCACATATGCTTCATTGTACAGGAAAGTAAAATTCATTCTGCATATTCTAGGAATATCTGGGACTTGTAAATAATTGTAATGAAAGCTCTTAAATGAATGAAATAATTACATATAGTGAAAACCACAGTAAACAACTATATTTGCAGACCTTCCTCCACTCATCTTAGTTCAGTCTACCTCACTAAACATTCATATTTAATTCACTGCTTTTTCCAAGTGTAGTCTCAGAAGTCTTCCACCACTTACTTAAAGAAACCAAATGACTTTAGTCTTCAAGAGAAGGAAGAAAATAGATGAGAGAGAAAAATAATATTGAAGAATACTGTATAACCTAAGACAAACCGCAATGGTTTTGAATATCAGTTATCAGTGATTCAGAGTAACTGTCTTTAAAATAGATTAAATAAAGGAATGTGTAAATGAGTACATACGTTCAGCAGCATCAACATTCACTTAATCAAGTGCATAGCTCTTAAAATGATAATATTAATTCATAGTTGCATATGGATAATCATAGGGAAAACCTGTGTAACACATATCAGTTTGATAGTGAAAAAGTATGTATAATGCTTTTTGAACTATTCATTCAAATCATATACAATTAAGTGCCACAATTTCTATGATTCTATGAATACCACCAACCGCTAGAATAAAAGAAATATGAAATACACAATCCTGCTTGAAGTTTCTAATAGATATCATCACCTAGTCTAATTTACCTATTCAGTACTTAAATAATACATTTGTAAGCAGTTGAAAAAATGCAAAACATTTATTAAAAAATAACTGATTGATAGACTCTACTGTAATGCAAACAGATTTTTCTTAATTCTATTCAGATAATAAAGACTTCAGGAATCACAGAATGCTTCAGCTAGGAAAACATAAAATACATACTGGTACATTATCAACTATGGTATCCTACAATTTCTGGACTAGCCTTACTGTGCCTATAAATATATTTCATAGTACATTATGTACAGTGGGGTCATATACAGTGCTTGCCAATAAATCTCCACAATTTACCCACAGTTAGTAGTCAATGAACTGCTGAGTTACTTCTTCATAGTTTCCAAGTCTTAATCTATGAAGCTACACTGGTAGGCAATGAAAAAGAAAAGTTTTTACATTATTGCTGATAAAGGCAATCATGTTTTAGGAATTCAATTCCAAATAACATGAGAGTGCTTCCTTGCTTTCCTCTATACTCCACCTTTCCAGATCCTGCCTGCCTGTGAACAGAATACTGAATGCCTTGACCCTTTCATTCCTGTCAATGGAAATCTATTTGCCATTTATCTAGAGAATGTGAACCATCATATAAGCAATTCTAATGGAACACAAGTGTATTTGCTGATTTAGAGTGGCGGACTGATGGAAGATGAATCTTGGCTATGTAGCTTGCTAATGCATTTGCTGTCTGCCATTATTTTGATTGTTATTCTTACGGGAGTAATAAAACCACCCCCTCACATGCAGCACTTTGTACGGACCTGGATGGCTCTGTATTACCTATGTGCTCTCCCAAATTGGCATTGCTCTGGTGGCCACTGCCTTTTCATGGCGGTGTTGCGGGAAGATCCCAAGGCGTTGTGGCACAGAAGTACTCGGTATCCCAGTATGAGACAGAGGGAGGAAGCCACAAAACGAGGGGAGGGTCTTTGGGACACAGTTTCACCACTGAGAAGCCTCAGTAATCTTTAAGGAGAGACAGTCTGCAAGTTTTAACACCTGAGCTGGAGGGAGTGGGGCATTATGATTCTTCTGTAGGGACAGGTTATAGATGATGCCTTGCTCTCAGCTCCTCCTCCCTGCTGCTGGAAGTGTGGTCGATGCAGCCACACCACCAAGGGGCTCACGGTCACCCTTAGATTCTTAGCCCTGCGATGGCAGTCTAGCCACATCCTATTCTTAGGAAGCTTTAACTTCCTAGCTTCCTCTGTAGATAAGTCTTTAATATTGAGCATACTCTCAATTAAAGATTTTAAAAATTGTTCCCTGAAGATTCAATACAGAACTGATGGACCAGCAATATGACCTACTGCATGCATTTTCCATCTATGTATCTTTCTGTCAAACAAGTAATGAGAGCATTTCTGTGAGTGAAATAAGCCATCAATCTTTCTTAAAAAGAACTTTGTTAATGAGAAGTTAGAGCTACATAAAAAACTTGGACTAAGATCAGCATCAACAGAATAGTATCAGTGAAAATACAACTTTTATGTCGTTTAGTCAGGTTTTTTTGTGGGGTTTTTTTTTGTTTTTGTTTTTGTTTTTGTTTTTGTTTTTTAAGCACCAGCTTGTCTTGTCTCCATCTTCATAACAATGTTCTGGCAAACAGCAGTTGTTAATCCAAAGCTCTGTAAATTGTCTACGAAGTGGACCAAAACTCATTCGATGTTAAGTTGCAAAACAGAATAATAAAAAACAAACCAGAAAATTTACAGGTATATCTCTGTAAATCAATTAAAAAAAAAAAAAAAAACCACAGAAAATATTGTCAAACAAGTTTTAACTATAAAATAAATCTGTGAAATGCTGAACCAAAGGTTGTTAAGGACTTCTGCTATAAATTATTTACCATTAGAGCACTGGTTTATCCACAATCTAGGAAAAAAAAAAAAAAAAAAAAAGCACCAGCTTCCTGAGTTAATATGCTAGTGGGGTTTTGCTTACTACCTTTTTTTTCTTGGTTCCTTGCAGTCAATAAATTTTGTTAAGGTCTTCTGTTATTGAAAGGCTAGAATCAGCTTGGAAAATTGTGGTTTTAAGCACAAAACTAGAAATAGGCAAATATTTTTTGGTGTCATCAGGAAACAAATACCTATAAATTCAGAGCTACAAACCAGAGCATTAGTGAATTATCGTCCCTAGGGCTGAGCACATACTGGGCTCAGTTTCAGGGGAAAGGTAGAAAATGTGCATATTGGACACTGCTACAGTCATTTGGTCAGCAAGAGCTATCATTGAGCATTGATTTTGTTTCTTAAAACAGCTGAGGAGGAAAGCAAAACGATAGAGAATAGCAGTGACCATAATGTGTTAATTAAATGTTTGTGCAAGCAACATCCTTCCCGCTCCAGCCCCACTTGCCACCTGGTCCAGCAGACCTGCTGACTCCCATCTGAAGGGCAGGCACCACTTTACTTTCTGTATCTGTTTTCCCACATACCGCTGAGATGGAATTTCTACTCAAATACAGTTGTTCCTAAATTGGAGTCTCCATGGCAACCTTCACAGAGGTGCATGTTGGAGCCAGCTGCCAGGAGAAGACAGTTGTATAATACAAACTGAGAGGTTTTCTACTTTTTGCTTTTTCCACCCTGAGTTAGATAGACAGACAGATAGATAGAACTGATTAAAAGTGGATGATACTGTGAAGCTATTTAATTTACAAAGGTGAGAAGTGAGGTTGTACAAACCACTTATATTCATCCTTGTCATTGTTTCTAGTGTTTAAAAGCAGTGACTTGCACAAAGGGTATGAAGTTGAGAAAGTACAGTGATGGCAACATCAACTGTATGTCAGTTTACTGACAGCTGAATCCGATTTCTGTGTCAATCAGGTAATGCTGGAGGTAGATCAGGACTCTCATGTCTGATGATGCGCTGCAGAGATTTTAAAGAATGACATGTTGGTTTTCCCAGATTAACTGTAAGGAGATCAGTCTGAAAGGTCAGAATGGAGACTGGGCTTAGGTATGGAGCTGAGGAGTGATTAAGTACAGGTAAGACTTGGGAGAAACTAGAGAAACTGGGAACAGCTGACTTGCCATCATACTTGGAAGGACAGTATTAAGCAAGACATTATTTAAAATAAGTTAGCTGTAAGGCCCTTTTGGCAGCAGAAAATGTTAGTCTCCCATGAAGCTTCCCTTTCCATGTACTATGATGCAACGGGTATGTCTTTTTCTAAACTCATAAACATTCTGAACATTTGTATTGCAGTCATTGGGTATTTACTTCTTCAGGAACAATTTTGTCAGTTCTTTGGCTATGCCTGTGTATCACCATACTAAGAGAAATACTATTCTTCTTGATGTCAAAGGAGACACACAAAACCCTAAAATGTCTTCCAGAACTTTTCAGAAAAGAGTGACAGAGAATGTTTAGGTAATTTTATAATTGCTATAAGGACTATTTTTTTTTTATCTCTTCAGAAATGACTGATTAATGTAAATGTTTACCTGTGATATCTTAGATTTCAGACTTTATATTCTACTTAGCTTCATTTTACAAAACATGTATATTTATTTTTCATACAGAAACTCAGTCCCCAGAATGCTTCTGCTAGACAGAGATATTTTGGGGGATGACTGCACACACAACCACCATCCACTCTGGTATTTTATCATTCAGAAGACTCGGGTTGCAATGCTAATTCCAGCTGCTACAACAGCTGGATCTCAACAGTCATCCATGAAGACACATTCACAATTCCTCCTCATATCAAAGGCAATGGGGAAATAGTTCAAGAAAAACCTCTTCCAGATGAGTAAACCCTCTTGTTTTAGCTCACTCTGTTTCTTCTGTTTATTCTCAGAAGCAACTTCCACATCTTGGTACACATTCATGTCACACCAGGTGAAGATTTAATGTATTCTGTCATTTTTTAAAAAAATAAAGCAAACAAATAAACAAACAAACAAAAATGTAGAAGGCTGGCATTGACTGCAGCTGAGCTGAAACACGGAATTTGGGTAATATCAGCCCCAGCACAGCACGGCTAGTTTACCTGACTGATTACAACTTGCCACGGCTATCCTCTTACCACATCCTTTTAAAAGGTATCTTTTCAGTTTCTCCTGACAGTCTTTCTTTTACTTCATGAGCACCTCTTGTGCAGCGATTTTATTCTGTAAAGACAACAAAAATGTGAATTTCAAAATGTACATCATAGGGAATTACAATCTTTATCTACAGCCCAACAGGTGTTACCACATTGTTTAATTTTTGTCAAGTAGAAAGATGTACAGTTGCAATGCACTGGGCTTCTTACTTTTGATGATGCACTACAGGAAGTTGAAAAGTAGTTCTGAGAGAGAGAATTCAGACAGAAAATAAGTAGGCATAAATGCTAGCCTGAAATTTATGTGAAATTCAGACTAAAGCCCATTACCTCATCTTCTGCAAATATCCTTTATTTTCAGCAAATCTTCAGAAAAATGTAGCCAAATCATTAGACCTGACTAGAAACTGGAATTTCTGGCTCACCAGAAATTCTGACACTTCAGATTACTTCCTTTCAAATTCAGTCAATAATGGCAGGGAACAGATGTACTGGAATTGGAGGGTAATGGAGCAAACATGAATCCTGAAAATATTTGGAAATAAATCTAACCTTGCTAAAAATGTACTCAAAATCTATTAAATAAAATGTGAACAAAAGTATTTAAGCAAATTGTGCTTAATGATCTTGAGTAAAAAGTGTTCGCTCTTTTTTTTTTTTTTTGCAAATATAGAAAAAGAGATTTGCAAAAGAACAAGATTAGTTTTAATCAAAACTGAATCTGGTGATTAGCCACAGTCAAAAAAAAGTAGAAAATTTTGGAATTATTTTTGCTAACATTTTTATTAATAAAATACTGTCACTATTTTTTTTTCATTTAGAAATTTATTTAAAGAAAAATAAAAAAAATGGATAGGAAAGATAAAATAATTGAAAAGGAAATATTTAACTTTGTCTGGAAACTGCACTTCTTTTTTCCCTCCTCTTTTTTTCCTCCCTGTTTGGAAAAGAAAAAACTAAAAAGCCAGATCAAAACCAATCCTTTTATCTATAACTAAACTTTTTCTCATAAGTTTTTCAGTTCAGCCGCTAAGCTGAAAGAACCCTCTATTCTCCAGGTTTCCTTCAGCAGTGTTTTATAAGTAAAAGACCAGAGAATGACTGTAGGCACTTCTCCACCTCCTGAATACATTTCCAATCCTTTGTGGCGCTGTTCAGGAAGGGGTTTCTCATCCAAGCTAGATTTTGACATTTGAGACCCCAGACAGCAGATCACACAGCCAGCCGGGAAGAGAAAGGCGCTGGGGTATTCCACAGCAGCGTGTTGCCCACGGGGTACGTGAGCAGCCGCAGAGCCTCCCTCTTTCAGGCGGGACCCATTGGGACCAAACCCCAAGCAGAGGGACAACCTCCATCACGGCCATGCTCTAGCACTTTGCCCAGTCCAAAATTTTACACACTGAGTGGATATTGAAGCCATAGACAGATTTTTTCCTAGAAATATGTGGTGGTGGTACCATAGCAGATGCAGGACAGAGGGAAGGGGAATGGGAGCCCGAGACGTGGCAGGCTGAAAGACTTGCACTGGTGATAGAACTGTAGCAAATCTGCATGGTGCTTCATTGATGCCCATTAAGATCATGAGCTTCTATTGCTTTTGTTTACTTCCGAGTCATAATTATTGTGCTGCTAGCCTTCACCTGCAATGAATTACAGCCTGCATGCATCAGCTCAGCGGACCCGTGCAGGCAGCAGGAAGCATACAGGGAAAGTATCTGCCACAGACAGGGTTTCAATTTTTTTTGAGTGAATTTTTTACCTGTTTCTACACTCATGCTCATACAATTGAATCACAGCATAACTAAAATTACACCTGAATGGAAATTTTTAAGCCCCCTGCTGGAACAGCGAAAGTAAAAATTACCTGCCTTGTGTTAACTCGGTGAAATCACAGTAAACCTCTCATCTTGGGGAAGGAAACTTAGTGGGAGATCTGTCAAAGTCAGCACTGGATGGAGGGCATCAGGCTGCCATTTTTGCCTTTGGTAGTCTCCCCCATTGAATTTCAGCACATTAAAAATTCCTTGCCTCACATCAAAAACATTAGATCTTTGTGCAGCTTTTCTTCCAAAAGGCTTGTACTTTCCTAAGCAGCAAACCTCAAAATGTCTCAAGTGAAACATTCCTACTGAAAGTGATTTAATTTTATCTAACAAAAACCAGGAGCAATTTATCATGCCTTTAGCTCTTAGGTTGCCACCTCCCTGACTGTCAGTGTTCAAACCAAACTCACGGTTGATACATATTTTTGTAATTTTGCCGATAACTAGTCCCAGAACTCTGCACACCAGCATCTCTGTTTCCAAATTTTTACCTTCAGGATGGATTTCCAATGCTAAAGAAAGTACAGATCCTCAATGAACAATTTTTACTACCCTTACATTAAACTTTCTATTTCTTCTTGTGGCATCTTGCTTGAAGATACCATTTAGCGTCTTCCCCTACAATTATCTATGGGTTTTTCAATGTAATTTTTTATAGTTATGTTAACTTGAACAGTGCCACTTCCTGGCAGTTGCAAGTAAAATAGCAACAGCTTTTAAGGTAACACCCATATTCCATTTCTGAATTGGGACTGATCTTATTTTGCTTTGTTTGTAAAGAGCAGAGCACCTGTCTCCAGAGTACCCTGCTTCCACCTACCACTCTAAAGTATAAACCACTCTGTTCAAGTGAAATAAATACACTAGAAACTTTTAAAAAAAACATTCTATCATACAAGGAAGAGTAAACATTAAAATCTCAATGTATTTTGATCTATGTATATACCTATATGTTTATCTTTGTCTCACATTTGCTAGTGTAGCCATGGAGGAATGAGCGTGAACTGAAGCTCCAGCAAAGTCCTGAAATATCTTTGGTTTTGCTCTTGAAACATATCCTTTCTCCAAATCCCTGTCTTAGGAGGGCTTGAAATTTGTTGGAAGCACTCCGTTGACTTCACTGAACATAGTTCACTACATGTCCAATAGGGCCTTTTAGGCAAACCTTATCAATGACCTCCAGGGACAGGAGGGGGAAAGGTCTACACTACCTACAAAGGACTTGGCTTTTTATATTTTTCTATTTGTATATTTATCTTTGCATTGGGAAATTTCAAAATGCCAGGGAAAAGTACCCCATGAAAAGGTCATTAAGTAGATGAATAAAAAATATCCAAACATATCCAGTGAAAAATCTCCCTTTCACAAATAAATGAAACACTTTATGTTTATCAGGGAAATACTCTGTAGACCTGTATTACCTAAATTTATCAGAGTTAAACTCAGGTATGAACCACAGAATGTCACACTACTCTAAAGATTAAGCGCAATGATGCCATTGCTTACAGTTCAAACCAGGAGATCAGAGACAGACCTGGTTTTTTCCTAAGGGTTATCCAGGAGGAGCAAGGTGCGAGCTGTAAATTATTTACTAGTTTCTTGACTTCTCACCATGAGCAGGAACATAATAACCAGAAAGTAATGTACAAATACATATTAGAGAAACAATGCAAGGTTTTGAACAGGTCTGTTTTTATTATCTAGACAAATTGGTAGGTATTTCCTTTAGTCCAATATATACCATAATGTAATTATTGTATGTAATTATTCTAATTAATGTAATTTAGTTGGACACTTACAAAGGATGTGATGGAATTGTATATTATGTCAGTTTCCTGTATTAATTCCAAAGTCAGTTCTTTAGGTATGTAGCTGGTAGAGGGGTGGCCATCATTTCATTATAAAACAGCTTTATACTTGACAGGTCATGCTGGTGTTCTCCTATTTTCTTGAATCATTTCCTGAATAAAAATGACCCCATAATATCCTTAGTGCAGTCTTGAACGCATTACATGACCGAGGAATTGTAAGCTGAATTATGTTGTTTCTGAGATGTTGTTTGGGTTTGCTTTCACATCCTGGCTGCTGGAAGAATCACAGTGTGTTTTGGATGCTGGCCAAAAAAGGACTTAAATAGCATGGGATATGCAATTTGATGGTTACTAGCATTGGCCATACTTTGTGGTTATAGCAGCATTAGTATCCAGTGATTGATGCAAAGTGATTGCTAATTGCTGTAATTAATCAAATGTCATTGAGCATTGAGGAGTTATTGACACCACATACATGCTCACAAATGCACTCAATGAAATCCCTTACTCAAGAGATACCAGCACAAGTGCAAAAATGCTCCTTTATGTTTTCTTTGGAGAAAGGCATTTTGCTGAAATGGCAAGGCTCTGTGACTCTGAGACATGACATTGGGAAATTTGCATTTCAACTTCCATCAGCAATCCCTAATTCAAAACATTTCCAGGATGGTTAGCAATGCTGGGGAACACTAACTGCCCAGCGTAACAGGAAATGTGGCAGACAGGTATTTTGCCTGTTTGACATAATTATTGCAAAAACATAAGCAATAAGGGTTTATGTTAGTTACAAAGTGATAACTGGGCTAGCAGTTGCTGTTCAGTTAATCTAGGAAATTGAAGTGTTCTGTAATGTTAAATTGCTAATATTGCTGGTATCACAAGTACCAGGAATGTATGAATAATGTTGAGAAGTTCTTCCTTATTCACAGGTTTTGGATTTGTGAAACAGGTGCTGAAACTAAATGTATCTTTGGTTGTTAGCAGCAGATTTTGGAAGTTACTGCAGAAAAGATTTAGCAATATTTGCTGATTATTTTCTCTACTTTTGCTACATGTATGCTGCTTTTATATTTGCTCTCTGCAAACATTCAAGAGTTAGAAGGAGTACTGGTATAATATTTTAATTATTTCTGGATATAACTGGAACTGCTGACATGAGAAAACACAAACAAGAACTTTTCATATATATTCAGGAACTAAAACCCATTCCATCTGATAGCTGAACACCCTTCAGTACTCTGCCCCAAAGTCTTCAGATTCCATCCTTAAGCAATCTGTTGCTGGCCAGTATATACAGTTAATGACATTGATACTGACAGGATGAATTAAGTATAGTGGGAGGGAAGAGGACAAAGGCAGACATTTTTATTAATTGATACCATAAAGGCTATTAGGATTCAAAGAACATCCAGTTATAGTTAGTGTGTAATGCAGGCATGCACTGACTATGGATAGACACAGTAAGACAATGCCTTGGTTTCAGCCAGGACGGAGCTAGTTTTGCCTTCAGCAGCTCATGTGTTTTGGATTTAGTGTGTGAAACACGGTGCCAGCACGCTGCTGGTGTTGGTTGCTG
>KL274764.1:0-23869 GCA_000699545.1 Podiceps cristatus
GGGAGGGGGAGGGCAGGCATTTAAAATGTTCCCCCTTTGTGCCTGCACAGGCTCAGGACTTGCTTCTCACTGGAAGGAGGTGGGAGGGATGTCCGGGAGCGCAGCCCCTTGCAGGCAGCACCTGTACAGGTGCATCGGTGCTGCATGAAACCAGAGCGTTGTGCCAGGGATGCTGTGTCCCCAGCCTGCCCTAGGAGGAAGCATCCTTTCCTCAGAGGACTAAAAGACGAAGCTATTGGTGCTTGCTCTGTGCCTGCCCCCATCTCTTCCTTGCCTGCTCGCACCCGTCAGGTGTCAGGACTCAGCAGGACAGGGGGGCTTTGTTGCCAACTTGTCTTGATGGATTCCCACAAGTGCCTGGCGCGGCAGAGCCTGCAGCGAAGCCCAGCTGCTGGCTGCTGAATGTCACCCCGTCAGAGGAGCTGGGCCAGGCGGGAGGAGGGGCCGCGGCCACTCTGCACAGACAGAAGAGTCTTATGAACTCCGGAGTTTCCAGTTGGCAGCACAATATCGCCTTTCTTCCCTGGCTCAAGCCCTCTCTGTGCCCCGTTTATCATCCCCGGCGCTGCACGTTCCCTGGCTGCACGCAGCTGATTTGCCTCTGTGATGCCAAAACCGCCTTGGGATAAAATTAGGAAAGACCTCTCTTCTGCCCCGTGCTCCCGTTACCATCCAGCGGGTCGTGTCTGTGCTGCTGCAAGCCTCCCAGCATTGCTGCTCGCCCTGGCCCCTGCTTCTCCTTTCTTCCCTGGGGCTCCCTGGTCGGGAGGAACCACTGGGTGTGTGGTGCCACCCCCCTGGGCCGTTTGACATGGCAGCGTTTGGGCGAGGCAGAAAGGTCTGTGCTCGCTGCGTGCCTGATCCTCCTTTACAGCCTGTTTTCCTAGGAGGGCCCAGTAAGCTAGAATTTCTTGCTAGAAATAAGCAGGAATACCAAAGTCTCTTAATACGAAGCCAGGGCTGCAGGCGGGTGTTAATTCAGCGTGCTCGGCGGGCAGGGTGGGCGCTGGGGCTGGGAGCCCGGCCGCGCTCCCGAAGCTGCGGCGGCTGCTGCATCAGCACCAGAGCAAGGGCCTGTCCCTGCACTGGCTCAGGTTCACTCTCCTGTCGCTGCGCGCCCACGGTGGCCGGCTCAGGAGGGTATCAGCCTGCCCAGGCCTCCTGGGGAAGAACAGCTCTTGCCCGTGACCCCTCGGGTGTACTTGCAGCGCGCTGACCATGCCCTCGGTGCACGACCTGTGCCCGTTTTGGATCCAAGCTGGGTTCTTGCACCGCTGTTATTTCAGCAGGGTGGAGATAAACAACCGGGAGGGGAGGAAGGCAAGGGGCAGGAGGAGCCCTCTAAATGGGAAGGCTCAGACCGCGTAATCCCAGCTCCCACTTAAAGCCCAGACTCTTGGCTTCTATTCCAGGTGCTGGCCACATCAGTCTATCCAAAATTTTCAAAGCAGATGTTTTTAGGGGGAGAAGGGTAACTTAAATTGTTGCTTAGCAGGTCCTAAGTTTCCAGCTGTTTGAAAACCAGGGCCGGGTAGATCCAATCTGGGAAATCAAACTCAGTAGCCATGTTTTAGAAAGTCCATCGACATTTCTGAGCAGCTGTGTGCGTGAATCAGGAACTATGGTGCCATTTATCTATCGCTGCAATCTGCAGCAAAGTCCCAAGCAGGACATATTCACCCCATGTTCTAGAGGGGACCGAAATAGCAAACAGAGGAATTTCTCAGCTGCCTGCAGTGGGCAGCCAGGAGTTGAGTTGGAGGGTCAGAGGTGATAGGGTTTCAAAACAGCTGCTGCACTGATGACTTGTAAGGGCCTAAGATTAAAGCCCAGCTCAGTTTTCACTCCCAGAGCAGTGCTTTGGGCAGCCAGCACTTATCTGTCAATGATGTTCTTCTTTTCCTTTTCAGATGAAGCAGAGAGTAAGTTAGGCTGCTGTAGCTCAGGAAAAAATAGGTTTCTTTAGAAAAGACTCTGAAACCACATGCAAGAAATGCTTATTATTTGCTAGTTAATTATTTCTACTAGCTGTGAGTGCAGGAAAGCAAAGCAATCGCATTAGCTCCTGCCAGAATCTCCTCTCAGGTGGCTTTGTAAAGACTCTGGAGGCAGGGGTGTCGCGCCAGAAATCTCAGGGACCACCTCTTACAGCGTTGATGGAGCACAAAGTACAGTGGCATATGCCTTATTTTTTAGTAGGCTGCCCTCTCCCTAAGACTGCCAAACTCTGCAGTAAAGTATTGTATTAGAATGGGACTGGTCCAAGTTTCCTCTGTAAACATTTGAGCAAGTCTAGCCACTCTTTTGGGGCTTCCCTCATAAAGATCTGTTTTGGCATTTGGGCTACCCCATGCCGAAGGCAGCCCAGCTCCATTGCGGTCCCGAGCCTCGGGAGCGTTCCTCGGGTTGGTCTTTGCCAGGAGGGGACTGCAGCGCCAGCCTCTCCACGGAGTGGGAGTGTTGTGCTACATTTGCTAGAGATCTGAGCCTGCTATCTGCAGCATGCACACAATTCTCTAAGGAGAAAAACCAGCATCACTTGTGGGTAGCAGCAGACTGCCTGCCAGAAGATGCAGTTTCTGGCAGTGACTTGCTGTGGGAGCCTAGCCTGCGTGCCTCACTTCGTGTTCCACAAGAAACAGCGATTGTTATTATTTGATTTGGCTGAGAATAGTAGTGTAAGACCCTTGGGTGTGAACCTGGATTTGGCCAAGGGGCATGGGACTGCCTGGCAATTACATTCCAATTTGATGTTTGTCACACTTGCAGTGATTTATTTGTATCGCAGGTTCCTGCAGAGTCCCAGGTTTCTCTTGGCTGCATCCATCGTCCCGAGCCCTCTGTGTAGTTCCTCTCCGATTTTGTCCAGCGTCACTCTGGGGAATTACATCCACTTTGACCCGCTGCTTTTCCTCCTGCCCGATGGGTAGAATCCAGGCAGAGGGATGTCAGCAGAGGAGACAGTAGTGGGGGAAGACACGGGCTTGCAGACATCGGTCAAGCCCTGGCAGTGCTGACGAGAGACCACTCAAGAACACTGGTGGTTGTGAATGTGCTTTGCCTGGCGCAGAGATGGTTTTCACGTGCACGACTAAAGCCCACAGCTCACAAGGAGCATTACTACATAAGCTGGTGCCAGGCCAAGTCTGCTCCGCGTCCTTCCTTCAAGCCATGGTTGATTACAAAACGAAACCCCAACCCACTATCCTGGGAAAAATAGCTCCGTGAAGCAGTTTCTCTGCCAGGAGTGCATGGAGGGGTTGGGGCCCTCCTCCACCGTCCTGCTTCAGCCCTGCTAGCGACTCCCCGGCGAAAACTAAGAATTTGCTGCCATCTGTAGACATTTGGGTGCTGCTCAGGCGGTTTCCCCAGCCCTTCTCACACAGCCCTTATATAGGCAAGACAGCCGTGGCAAAACCACCCCGGTCCCAAGGCAGCCTGTTCCTTTCTACAGCATTTCCCCATCTAAGGTAGCTTCTACAGTCTCCAGCTTATTTATTCTTTGCTGTTGGATGCTGGTTCTGCGAGGAGGGTTTCAGCGTCCAGCTCCACTGGTTGCAGGCGGAGAGCTCGGGCTTCGCTGGGAGGCAGCCAGCTCCTCCCTTCTGAACGGCTCTGAGAAAAAAAAGAATATCTATCCCTTGAGGAGCGTATGGCTGAAATCCCACAGTGGCCAGCAGGCTTTTCCCAGCAAAGCTGTGCTCCAGGTCTCTGTCGGGCATGGACAGCCTCTCCCGGCCGGCTGGCTGAAACGCACCCACTCTGCACACCCTCCTACTCTGCCTGGGAGAGGACCCCCGGTCCCCCGAGCATTTCTGTGTCTCTGTGGGCACGCAGAGGCCTCGCTGCCCGCTCACCTGCCTGCGCTGCTGCTCCCCAGCCTGCTGAGCTCCGTCTCCCTGTGTTCACCGTCCTCCATGAGCTTCACCTTGCAGATGTGCTTTGAGAAGGGGGTCTGCCATCTCCCCTCCCTAGGGTGTCCCCTTTTCCTCAGGTCAGGAAAACAACCCTGAAACAGTGGGGAGCCACATACCTTCCTGAAGGACATAAGACCCTACAGTCTTTGCTGGATCATGGGGGGTTTCTGCCACCCCATAGCATGTCCCACACCATGACCTCAGAGCACAGCCCTCTGGTTCAACGCCTCCTCAATGGAGAAAAACAGAGTGAACCCCAGCCACTTAACTGAGACATCCCAGGCATTATCGGGGTTCCCTGGTACCGTTCAGACTGTGACCTGGCCCAACCCCAAACCCTCAGCCATGAGACACAGGGGTCTGTACCCAAGTCTCCTGGAGACCAGACCTTTGCAGCAGCGGCATCTTCCTTCACACCCATGAGCTGTCCAGTGCCAGTGTCCGTGATCGAGGTTGGCAGGACAGGGAGGGATGCAGGGGAGGGACGCAGCAATTCATGGTGCCCCATTTTTGCCCCTCAGTTCCAGGGCCAGGCCAATCTGCACGTGTTCGAGGACTGGTGCGGCAGCTCCACCGAGCAGCTCAGGAAAAACCTCCACTTTCCCCTCTTCCCCCATGTAAGTAAGACCTCAACACCCTCTGTCCCATGCTTCCCAGCTCTGCTTCCCAGCTGGATCACTCCAGTTCCCTGCGCATCCTGTCCCCATCCCTCTCCATCACCGCCTCTGTCCTAAGCTGTTGCAAGGCTTCAGTGGTGGTAGATCTGCTGCTGCAAGGAGGAGGCTCATCTTACCCATCCTGGCCTGCCAGGCCTCAGACATGGGGTGAAGGAGCCCTGTATTTAGTACTGTCCCTCCAAGTGGCTAGCAAATGCCACATCCCACCCCCACCATCTCACTGGCATCCCCCGAGCAGCTCTCCCCTCTCTGCAGCAGCACTTGCTCCAGTTTCTCTCTCATCTCGCCTGCTCTTTCTTTTTACCTCCATCACACACCATGCCCCATCCTCCTCCCAGAGCAAACCTCATATTTCCCTCTGCCCACCTGTCCCAGGGTTTTTGCGTTCCCCCTTGTTCCTCTCACATCTAATTATTTTTATTATTTTTTTCTCCTTCCACTTCAGACGCGAACTACACTGAAGAAGCTGGCTGTGTCCCCAAAATGGACCAACTACGGTCTCCGGATATTTGGCTACCTGCATCCTTTCACTGATGGTGAGGGCTCTGAGGCTGCTGTGCCACTGCCCAGGTCTCTTCTCACCTGCCCCTCCCTCCCCTCCTGGTGCTGAACCACTGGTGCCCTCACCCCAGCAAGCCCAACGTGAGGTCCCTCACGTGAGCAGCCCAGTTCGCTGCATGGGACTGGCCACGGCCTTGGCATGGCTGAAACACATCTGCCTCCCCTGTAGGGTGGAAAGGAAAAGCGCAGAAGAAAGCAGATGGGAAGTGCTAGATAAAAAACAATGCTGTCATGAATGCACCGCCCCATGGCGTGTACGTGGGCATGAGCAGTCCTTCAGCTTTTCCTCCCTTCCTTACACGCACGGGACTGTACGTGACATCATTTATGTTCCTGCTGCCCCCCGTGTGCACGAATACCGCCTGACAGCAGCTGACATCTGTATTGCCCAGCTGCACGCTTCTGCCCGGAGCAGCCTGCTAGCGCTCACCCACGTCTCCCGGTTCCCTGGCCCTCGACTGCCATCCCTGTAACCCTGGCCAGAGCAGCAAGATGCAAGCACTTCTGACTCCCTTTGTGGCTCTATGTGCATATTCCTCCATCCAAACACAGCTTCCCCCCCAGGAATTTGCTCTGGAAACAAAAGGGGAAGCAGGGAGACTTTGCGTGGACTTCTTAGCATTGCAGGATAGATGTTAGGTGCAGCCAGTGCAGGAGGGATAGTGAACCAGTTGCACTTGTAATGTTTTGTTTTCACTCACAGCAGAATTAGAGAATTCAGAGAGGCTCAGGGGGATGGTAGTGGGGTAATATCAAAAAGGAAGGTGTGATCTCACCAGGAAAACGGGTAAAGACAGCATTTTAGAGGAGCAGAATCTGTTCTGTGCCCAAGCCCTACCCCAGAGCCCTACTTACTCCCTCCATCTCTCGACAGGGGAGTTTCAGTTTGCCATTGCTGCGGATGACAATGCTGAGTTCTGGCTGAGTCCAGATGAAAAGACCTCTGGTCTCCAGTTGCTGGCCAGTGTAGGCAAGGTACAGTGCATGCTGCATGGCTTCTTCCATCAAGGCTTTAATGTTTCTGTGGGGATGGAGACCTTCCTGTCTTAGGTGCTTCTTTGGACTAGCCAAGTTTCTTCTCCTGCCCAGCTACAGACACCACCACTACCACAGATGCCAGACAGCTATGACACCTCATACCTTAAGCCAGTTACATATCGGCACTGGTGCTGAGAGCCCCAGGTTCATTATTAAGGGACTTAAATCTGTCAACAGGTTGTGAATCTCACAGACAACTTACTAGGAGGAGTAGCTCAATTTTCCCTCTCCATTGCTCCAGCACAGTAACCATGAAGAAGCTCATCTTAATTAGAGCATTTTCTGTCTCTTCACAGACAGGGAAGGAGTGGACTGTGCCGGGGGAGTTTGGGAAATTCCAGAGTCAGCAGTCAAAGATGGTGAGGTGAGTGTGCAGAGCCCTGAGCTCCCAGCTACCTCTGCACCTGGCCAGGAAAGCACAAGGAAAAAGAACCCAGACTTGTTCTGAAGAATTTAGCAATGCAGAGAAAGGGATACTCTGGGGTATCGCCAAAGCTGAAGTGACACATCCACGCCTGTGCCAGTTGCTTTGCTGATTTACTACAGGAATCCAACACTGAGTTTTTCTTCCCTGGAGGAAACAGTCACCAGCAAATCCAGACTCCTCTGTATGAACTGTATCCCGAGCTTCCTGCCTTGGACCTGGCCGGGTTTCCCAGAGGCCAAAACCCAGCAGGCAAGACTGAAAGGGAGTTATTCAGAATTAACAGAGAAAGGTCTGGAGGGCTCCAGGTGCAAAAGGGAAGCTACCTATCTCGCTGTCAGCATCTGGATTTTCTTGGCAGTCCTAACCCTGCTCACCCTGAGAATTAGGTTGTTTTTTGGGTGCGGTTGCTCTCCCTGCATTGTCTGCTCACAAGCTAAGAAATGTTCCTTAATGCCCTTGGTGACAGACACGTTGTTCTTCACAGGTTGTCAGCTGCAGGCAGGTACTATTTTGAGGTGCTGCACAAGCAGGATGACAGAGGAACAGACCACGTGGAAGTAGCAGTGAGTCTGTGCAAATGGCCGTGCTGTATATGCCTCCCCACAGAGCTCAGGAATGATGTTTGTAACGATCTCCCTCCTTTCCCAGGCCCCAGCTCCTCTTTGCATGAGATGTATCTAATCCCTTTCAGAGCCCTTAACCACTTCTGTGTGGGATAGTCCTGGCCACATGTCAGGACACTTTCCTCTGCTTGCTTGGGACAGTTTTGCTCTCTCTGGTCTCTGTTGCAGCATTTTGTCCTTTCCTGCTTTGGATGTGTCCCGGGGGAGCTCACCTCATTCCCAGTCTTTTGCTGCTAGGTGAACTCGGTCATAGTAAGGAGAAAGAGGAAGCTGCGAGACCATCTGGTGAAAAAACATCTTGTGCCTGTTCTTTTTGTTCAGGCTTGGTTAACTTCATAAGCACTTCATTTTAATGTGTTTCTCTGTTCCAGTGGAGACTGAACGACCCAGAAGCAAAGTTCAAAGTCATTGACTCCCAATACCTCTCCCTTTTTGCTAGTAAGTATCACCACAGGTTTCCCCGAGCACCTCCCCATTCTTCTAAAACATACCTTTGTGTTTCGCCAATGAATCATAGTCTAGCCAGGCAAATACTATGTGTACAGATCATTACAAGAGAGAAGTAGAGACAGGTCAGGAGAGAGACCTTTGGACGAGAGTGTGACTCATTAAATACAGAAGAACTGGAAGTAGGGTTGGAACATTATTTTAGGGAAGACCAGGGTCAATGAGGAAGGACAGAGAAGACAGTCTGCAAAGGTGAGGGAAACTGTTCCCGGTATGAGAGTAACACGGGACAGAGGTTGCCAACCCACTGTGCAGAGAGCCTGGGGGAACGTAGGGCCCCTAACATGGGAGCCATTTGGGGTGCACGAGCATCTGGACATGACCAGAGAGAAGGGTCTGCTGGAGCACTTCCAGCTTTCACTCCGGATGCTGGACACAATGGGATCCACTAGCGATATTGGGGGATGCTGCTTTCTACTATATCAGCCTCAAGGCTCTTCAGGTTGCTACTGGATTGCAGCCCGCACATCAGCCCAGTCCCTCCTGTTTTGTAAACCCTTCTTAGCACATCAGCTGATGCCTTTATCAGTTAAGGAGCTCCTTAGTCCTGTTTACCTTTAGCTTTGTCAGCATCACTTTCCTCTGCCAGCATCCCCTCTTTCCATATCTACCACTGTTGCCTTCCGGCATCTCTGGGGTTTTTTCCATGCCAACACTTTTGCCCATGGAAGACTCCCTGATGTGATTGAGATATATTTGCTGTGCCTTGGATTGCAGCCTGCTGCTGTATTTTCTGAAACTTGCCATTTGGCCAGGACTAGGCTTTCAGTTAGGTTTTCTGTCCCCTTCCTTTTTCCTTCTGCTCTTTTCTTCTTATTAATTCCCTGTTATAGGGAAGACTTATATCCTGGAAGATCCCTTCATGGTTAGGAACAGTGCTGCAGTCTCATCTTTATCTGGTACCTTCTGCCCATACAGTGTTTCCCTCTTCCATATCAGCCTTTGGCTGTGTCACAGTCATCCTGTTGCTTCTGGGTTCCCACGTTGTTCAATGCCCAAAAGTTGTTAACACTAACCCCTGTGCACTTGGCAGCATGTTATCTTTCCCTCCTGGATATTGATTCAGTTCCCCTCATCTCAGAGTAAAATCCCTGGAGAGATGAAGTCCTCTGGAAGCAGCCCCCAAGGAAAAATGTAACCAATACCCAGTCTGGGGTTTAAGCTTCCCATTGCTCCTGACTTACTGTGGGTCTCTGTTCCGCTTCTGGAGCACCATCTTTCTCAGCCACTGAAGGCCTCACCCCAGGGTCCTGATCCTTTTCCACCACAGGAGAATGCTCTGCTCCTCAGGCTTCTCCTCCTGTTCATCTTTTCTATCTCCTTTTAAAAGAAATTTAATACTAATAATTCAGAAGTGTCCAGCAACTCCTGCCAGCATGGGGCTTCTTCAGCACATTACTGCTGGTGTGTCCAAGGCAAAAGGCCATTCTCCTTCATTACTCATCACTGTGTTTATTTGCTTTCAGTGATAGCCGTGCTCCTACCCCACAGCTTCTGTATTTCCAGCTCTCTGAGTCAAAGCCTTTCCTTCCCATGGTGTCTTTGCAGTGAAGCTCCTGATCAGCACCATTTAGGCATTGCTATGCCAGAGGCAGCGTTAGTGCCATGGATGCAATGCCATTGGGAAAGGGCTGACACTGGAGAAGGGCTCTTTTTGGGAGAAGAGACGAATTAGCCCTTCCTCCCCTTTCCGTTCTCTCTCTGGTTTCTAGACGAAACACTTTTAAAGATGGATGAGGTTGGGCATATCCCGCAGACGTTGGCCAGTCACACGAGCCAGCCTGCTGACAGCGCAGGCAGCAAGGCACACCCAGCTGACATGTTGAAGCCTGACCCCCGGGACACTCTTTACAAAGGTAAGACTTGCAAAGGAGTTGAGGAGGTAGATGCAGCCTGTCACAGCACGTGCAGTAGCACAGCTGAGAAAGACTGTCCTCCCACTCCATGGTTATCAGAGGCCACGCTTTTTTCTCCCCAGTGCTACAGAGAGGGGCAGCACACAGCATCAGTCACTGTAGGAGACAAAGCACAGACTAAACCCAGCTCCTCTTTCTTGTCATCTAGCTTGCACGACATCCCCAGGCATAATATTTTAGTATAAGTGCCACAGAGCACTGTAAAGAGATGAGCTGTGCAACGTGGTTCGCTTTATGTGTCTGTTAGTGTTTCACACAGATAAATAGAAACCAGGCACAGAAGGAACTAAACTGGCGCATTGGTTGCAGCAGGGCTCCTCCAGCAACGCTTGCCTATGTGCTTCTTCTTCTCAGTGCCTCTGCTCAGCAAGTCTCACCTGCGCCGAGCCTTGCCAGACTGCCCGTACAAACCCAGCTACTTGGTGAATGGATTTCCTCTGCAGCGCTACCAGGGACTCCAGTTTGTAAGTTTTATTTCTTGAGCAAGTACTTGCCTGGGGGAATGCAAGGAGGAAGGAAGGAGACCCCATTAACCGTGGGCCTCCACCGAGCTGAAGCTCCTGGGCACCTGCTGTTCAAGTCTGAGCATCCCAGTACATGCAGAGGACACCACCAAGAAAAGGGGAGGGCTGCTACGCACTGCTCGTGGGTCTTCCTGGGGTACAAGGAAGGCCCTCTTGGCCCTCAAACTGAACAGCTGAGCTTGCCTTCACACAGAGCCTCATAATGGCTGAGGATTTTATTCTTCATAGGGTGAACTGTAGTCTGTGTGGATTACTGAAGTCCCTGACAAGCTCAAAAATGGTCTTGAGGGGGAGCTCACATTTTTGGGACAGGCAACATAGCAGGGATTAATCCCCTGCATAGCAGAGCAGACTCTGAGGTCTGCTGGGGACAGGTCACTAGCACAGTTTGCCCTCCCTGGATGCCAGTGCAAGCCTGCACTCCCTGGAGGACTTGTATCCTGGGTGGCCCTGGCTCCCTCAGTCTTGCCCGGACGTCTCCCCACATGCTTTCTGGGCTCCTGTGATCCCTAGCATCTCTTCAGGAGGACTTGCCCACCTCTCTCCCAGGTAGTTCTTTCTCTGTTATAGGACTTAAATGCACAGTTAAAGAGATGGACAGACAGATGCCAAGAGAGACATAAAAAGGCACATCCCTGCACACATCCCAGCACGCTTTTCCTGTTTTCCATTCTCACAACCTGCTACGGGTGCCTTGGAGAGGCAAATAGTTAATGAGCCACCCCTGCTCCCTCTCAAAAGGACTGGTCACCCTGCAACTGTGTCTGGGTCACCTTGTGAGTGGTATCTGGTATTTATGAGGATTTTACTTTATTTTCTTCCCTTCTTCCCAGGTTCATTTAACCTTTGTTTACCCGAATGATTACAGCCGCTTGAGCCACATGGAGAAAGACAACAAGTGCTTCTATCAGGAAAACCCTTATTACTTGGAAAGGTAGGATGCTGCAAATGCAGAGGGAGGGAGGAGATGGTTTGAAGGGTGGAATTGGGGTGGAATTTCTTACTCACTTTTGTAGGACTCTATTAATTCTTAAAGATCCTTTAAGTCTCGCAAAACATTAACGCATTTATAGTTTCTTTTGATAACTCATGCTCCCTTTAAGTTGTAATATGTTTAGTCTGAAAGAGAAACTTCCACTGCTTTTCTTGCTCTGTTAACCCAGAAGCTGGGTCAGAGCATGTTTGTTCCACTACATCAGGGAATGGATTTCCAGCAAATTTTGCCTGCCAGCAGCTGGAACCTCCTGATGGCTGTCGCTGTGAAAACCAAACCGTGCTCACCACCAGGCATCTCTCTGGGGGAATAAATGCGTGTGGTTCATCTTCGCTGGGGTCCAGCTCCCAGCGGTGGCCCTGCGAGGGAACTGCCACTTGCGCGCTCCCCCCTGCCACATCTCGTCTGGGCACTCCCCTCCGTTCAGGACTGTTTTGCAGGATAAGGCGAGTCAGTTGTCCAGTGGGGTAGCTGATGGTGGTCTCCCTGTGCTCAGGATCTTCTTCCTTCCTACAGGACTATTTTGAGGGCTGGAACAACAGATCGTATCATGGGTTTGGGAGGGAACTCCTGGGACTGGGGTTCATAGTGAAGGATGGAGAAGGTGGCTGCCATGGTCTGGAAGGTGCCACCCAGGTTTATTGCCTTGCATTTGTATTGTGGCAGGATTTGGGAACTGGGGCCTGTTTTGCTTGGCATCAAGCACGCGTGAAAGGGAAACAGTCCTGGAAATCCCTCCCAAAATCTTGAAGCACAGGCATATGAGGACAGCACACAGACAGTGGTGGTATGAGAGGAGAGAGAGACGATTGCAGTTATCTGCCTGAGCTGCTTTTGCAGCATGATGACTTGCGTTCGTGAGCACTGCATCATAAGTGAGCTTTACAGAGCAGTTTAAGGGAGGTTAAAGAAGTGTTTTGGGGTGCTTATTTTGGCGTTTCTTCCTGCACTTAGAAGATGTCTGAGAGAGTGAGATGATAAGCAAGGAAAATGGACCTCTTTGACAGGGCAGAGTAAGATATGAAAGATGGTGATGATGATAGGAAAGGAGGATCTAGAGACGCTGGGTGGATGTAACCAGAGGAATGCACCATCACCTCTGAAGCAGTGGCTATAATTTATTTGGGGAGGGCAAAGTAATTTTCATCAAACTTGTGTTTTGTCCTTTTCTTTGCAGATTTGGATTCTACAAGTACATGAAAATGGACCGGCCAGAGAAGAACCTGGATTCTGGAGAAAAGACAGAGCAGCCAGGTAGGGACCCTAACATCAGAGCTGGGAGGATCCTTCTATCTGTCACTCTTGTGTGTGATCTCCTAGCACCAGCTGAAAGAAGCTGTTGACTGTCCATGCCAAGGATGTCACAGCCCTTCCCTGCCAGATTGCTGTGGCTGCGAGGAGATCTTTGCTGCCACTTTCACTTCTCTTAAGGACAGGTTGGAAGGTCACCAAACAGCAGGGTGTAGTGGACAACGTGACAACTACATGCAGGCCCACAGCTTAGCTGAGGTGCAATTCCAGAAAAAACATGGGCAGAAGTGACAGAGCCAAAGGTGTGCTGCATGGCAGCTCATGCTCGCACCTGCCCGGCAAAGCTGTGGCCCGACCAACAGCTAAAGGCAAAGCCAGACGCCTCCAAAGCCTTCAGCAACCCTGGCTAATAGATGCCGAGGAGGCTAATAGATGCAAGAGCACAGCTCCTGTGTCCAAGAGCATCCCCGTCCCTCCAACTGGGAGAGACAAGGCCGAGATGAGGTGGGACAGGTGCCTGGGTCAGGACAGGGAAGGCAGCGGGAGGATGACGGAGTTGTAACTGCGATTACTCCTGCAGGCTCCCAGGAGGGGAACCTGGACGACCTGCAGTACGCGGAGCAGGACACGGAGAGAACCAGATCCCCTGAGCGCACTGGCACAAGGAGGGCAGAGCCAGCAGGCAACGCTCCCAGCAGCGTGGCGGGCAGCGATAACATTCATGAGGACGATTCCCTCCGGGAGCGTCGGCGGCTCCTCTCGGTGATGGGTGGCAACATAGGCGAGGGGCTACAGAGGAGAGGGACGAAGAGGTCTGGTGTCAAATCAGCCACACTGGCCTCTGCCAACCAAAGCCTCAGCCAGGCTGGCCTAGAGAGGCACCCAGTAACGAAGAGACCCCGTTTAAAAGCTGGCATCAAAGACAACTCCAGGACTGCTCCGCCGCCTGCCAGGGCCGTCCAGGGGACAGCACCTGTCAAAAGGGTGAACCCTTCTTCTAGGACCATGTCTCAAAGGGAGCAGCCCCTCAGCGCCCCCGGGGACTCAGAGGTCACAATTCCCAAAGGGCTGAGAGCTCAAGGAGACCTCGGTGCCACTGAGGATGGACTGCAGCCAGCAGGCACCGTGCCAGCTGGGAAAGGAGGCCCAGTCTCTGGCAAAGCCGGCAGACGCACAGTGAGTGCCCCCAGCCCCAGCCAGCAGCCTGGGCTGCCACAGTGGCTGAACCAAGTGGAGTCCTACGTTGCTGAGAAGAAGGCGGCCACCGTGGGGGCCGTGGGTGATGGAGAGGCACAGGAGGCATCTCCTGTGAAGGGCAAGCCTGGACCTGTGGCAGCAGAAGAGAAAGAGGCAGATGGGGAGCCAGAGGAGGAAGATGAGGAGGATTTCAATGATGTACCAGTGTTTGACCAGGCGGTGAAGTGGGAGCAGACCTTCAGCACGAGCAACCTGGACTTCCATATGCTGCGCACAGACTGGATTGACCTGAAATGCAACACGTCAGGAAACTTGCTGCTAAGAGAAAAGGAGGCCCTGGAAGTCACGCGTGTCTTCCTCAAGAAGCTCAGCCAGAGGAGTAAAGGGTAAGGCACAGTGTAAAAACCAAGGGGCGGTGTCCTGGAGCTGGTGTACCATGCTGCACGGGGAATACCTGTCACGTCAGGAGCTAGTGGGAATTAGAGGATAAACTACATGTGGGAAATAAACCTTCAGGCAAGGAATCTGTAAAAAAAAAACAAACGGGCTTTAAATACCTCTTTTGGCTAAGAAACGGGAATTGTTGGCCACCAGACCATGTCCGGGGGCTGAATATTGCCCCCCAACAGCTGATGGCGATAAACATGAAAGATGGGAGGTTTCCATCCATCTGGCATCACTGGCCTTTTGCTGGCTTCCTCCTTGCACAGTGTAGGTATTGAGAGCACATACGAGCATTTTACCAGCTGAAGATTAAGAAACTCTGCTGATACGAAGTAGGACTGGAGCTCCTCATGCTTGTGGTTTGATGCCTGCAACGTCTCAGCTTGTCAATCAGGACATAGGACCAGAAGGGACTTGTCAGACAATGTGGATCAGTACACTGACCTCAAGGACAGCCAAGTTCTCTGCACCATTATCTGAACGTGTGCACCTCCATCTTAAAACTAGTTAGATTTCTAGATCCTAGTACTGATTTGAGAAGATGTTTAATTTCCCCGCTGCTTTGATGTCCCACTGGAGATCAGCTTTTGCTGGTATTCTGTTTTTACATGATCATGATATGATTCTTTTTCTTCTCAAGACTTTCCCTCTTGATTGCCTTTCTGGCAAACGGACATACCTCCTCTGAGCCTCTATAAGCTGAACAATTAAACTCCTTACCTTTCCCTTGAGTGGGCCTCTATTTCCATATTTTTCCTATCTATCTGTCCTTCTCCATGCAGATTTCAGTTTGGGTTAATTTTCCGGTACATAAGTGACCAGTATCCTAGATGATTTATGGAATGAGTGTTATTAGTTCCCAATCTCTGCTGGAAGTAGCTCTTGTGCTACATCTTAAAAATGCATTTGTTTTTCCAGGGCCACATCAGTCATAATCACGGTGTAACTGATCAGTACACACAGACTTTTCTCAGTATTTTTAACTGCTGAGAGTCTGTTTTACAGCAGAAACTCTTGTTATGATGTGAAAGGACATGACCTGGCGTTTCATCCTGTTTTTGCCATACTGAACCCACAGTTCACCCCAGTTTTTACTGTATGATTGCTCAGTCCTACTCCATGTTATTGGCTGATAAGCTGTCATCAGCCCATTTCACTAGCCCAAACATACTCCTGGTGCCAAGATCCTTGTAGGAGGTGTTGAATACATTCACTATTACCAGCTCTGCAATCATTCAGACACATTTGTTATTTTCTGTGTCACCTTTATTTCATTTCCCTCGCCAAATATTTTCTCTTGGCTGGAATCCCAGATCTAATCCCACATGCTTGTGGATTTAGGAAACAGGTGCTAAACCTTCCCAGGGGACTTTGGAAGCAGTGCAGCAAAGCAGGGGGAAGCTGGGGACCAAAGGATTTGTGCTAGCTGGGAGGAAAGAGCCTCGCACAGCTGAAGGGACTGGAGGTGGGAGAGGGGCTGGTGTACCGTGCCCACCCCACCTGTATCTCCTGCAGGCGGTTCCAGCTGCAGCGTATCGTGAACGTGGAGAAACGGCAGGACCGCATGCGGGGGCGGCGCCACCCGCTCGGGGTGCAGGGAGAGCGGCTCGTCCGCTTCTCCGAGTACGTCTTTGCGCGGGGCTGGCAGGGCGTTGGCGGCGACGAGGAGGAGAGGAAGATGAGGAACCTGGCGTGGGGTCACCGGCGGCACCTGATGGCTGTGGCAAACGAGCCAGAGCTGTGCTGGCCCCAGGGGTTTTCCTGGAACCACCGTGCCATGGTTCACTTCGTGGTGCCAGGTAAGGGGGACCTGCCTCCTCGGGACATCAGGGGATGGCAGAGTGGGCGGTTCCCATGGGGGCAGTCCTGAGCAGTGGGTCTGGGGCAGCCTCAAACGTCTTATTCGGGTCAATTCCAATTTCTGTTCTCTCCCAGTTAAACCTCCTCAGAAATATGACAGGGCCCAAACTCCGATGGCTTGTAAGCTCAAAGAAAACTCCTGTCACACACTGGGAAAGATCCTGCAGTGATTCCTGGACTCTGGTCCAGGTTTTCAGCCTGGGCCTATTTCAGCATCCCTGCAGGGCTAGTGAGGTTTGAAGAAGCCTTGCCTGTTGAGAAGCCACACGTCTTTGAAATCAATTTTGCTTTTATTCTCTCCCTCTTGCAATACAACCAGTGAAAAACCAGGCACGTTGGGTGCTGCAGTTCATCTCCGACATGGAAGAGCTGTTCCGAGTCACTAAGGATCCAAACTTCAACATCATCATCACAGACTACAGCAGCGATGACATGGATGTAGAGAAGGTTCTGAAAAGGTCTGCTTTGCACAGGTGAGAGTACTGCTCGGTCAAAAAAACCCTGCCCACATGCATATGCCTGCAAACACAGCACATCTGCCAGGCTCTGTGTATTGACCAGCCTCAGCCTCCTGCACCTGGAAACTCAAAGATAACATCCATCCAGACCTTGCACATAAACACTAATATATTGTTGTTATAATGTACATGTATACTGCGTATAATAGTGTTATAAAACTGTAAGGCAATACCTGTTGTAGTCATCAGTCCAGATGCATCTCTTTTATTCTGGCTTTTGTCCAAGTTTGCAAGAGAAGAGAAAGCAAGTCTCACAGTGATGGGGCAGGGGGAAGACAGAGAAGACAAGAAAGCTGTGGGAAATGGGAGAGAGAAATGGGACAGAGAGCATGGAGACCTCTGGGGACACTGCTTGCTGGAATAGCTGTCTGGCTTTACTCTGATCTGAACCAGCCTTGACTAGTCATTTCCTTTATGTGCCAGAGGTTCCCAGTAACAGGTCTAGTCCTAGGACAGAGCTGGACTAGAGCTGAAAAGACTTTTGCTAGGGACTTCCTTATCCTTGTTGCACAAGGGGGAAGACCCTCAGGGCACGCTGGGACCTGGAGCAGCGCTGAGCTTGTGCACTCACACAGCAAAGGCTTTTCTCCTTGAGAGGAGACACGGGGGTGAGGGCAGCTCCCCAGCATGATGCCTGCGGTGTACGGCTGCTAACGGTGCTTTCTGTGCTTGCCGGCATGCACGCACTGACCAGCTCTCTCCCGTCTGACCCCCAGCTATCGGTACTTGAAGCTGAAAGGGAATTTCGAGCGTTCTGCTGGGCTGCAGGCGGGGATAGACCTTGTGACGGTAAGCCTGAGGGGCCTTGGGGTGGATAGAGAAGCTTCTAGTACATGTCTGGCGCTACCTCTGCCTTTCACATGGAACACGCTATTTTTTAGGGAAGGGAAGAGCCTAGCAGACACGATCAAATGTAGGTGTGTTTCCTGCCCTTCCAGAGTAATGGTCTCACCCTTTATTCTGGGGAGCCTGTGATCCATATGGTTCTTGGTCCACCTGATGGGACTATCAGGCAGGAGCAAAATCAGCAGCCGCAGCTTTGTGGTACTGGCTCTGCCAGGTCACGTCACAGTATTTCACACCCATCCTTGAACAGCCACTCACTGGACGTTTTGCCAGCCGCTAGGATCTTTCTGATGTAGCAATGAACAGCTCTTTAATTCCCTCCTGTATCTCTGTCCTCCTGTGCCCCAAGAAAGATTTACTTGAAGTCAACCTACTTTTTTCCCCAACCGGTGTGGTCTGTTCCAGGACCCGCACAGCATCGTTTTTCTCTGCGACCTCCACATCCACTTCCCAGCCGGAGTCATTGATTCAATCCGGAAGCACTGCGTGGAAGGCAAGATGGCCTTCGCACCCATGGTCATGAGGCTGCACTGCGGCATGTCCCCACAGTGGCCTGATGGTAAGAGGGAGTGGAGCCTCTTTGGCTCAGACCATGGGCAATGGGGAAAGAAGGAGGGTGCCTGCCGCCTCTCGATTTGTTCCTCTGGTGCTGTTGAGCTCTGGAGCTCAAGGTACTTCCAGAGCCACTAGATGAGAGTGCGTTAGACATAGGATGGGGTTTAACTGTGTCAGGTACCTCAAATTTGAGATCAAAGAGCTAGCAGAGCCCCTTATATGATGTTTCTCCTGGTCATCTCCTAGGGCTCGCTATGGATTTGATGACCTTGGAAAACCCCTGCTTTACTCCTTTCTGTCCATTTCTCTCTCTTCTTAGGGGACACAGCCTGTCCTAAGAAGAGCAGGTGGCCCAAGGTTGAGGGAAACCAACTCAAGTCAGGAGGAAGAAAGTGGCACAGACTGTCTGAGCTTAGGATTTCGTTTACACAGAGGTGGCCATCCTGAGCCATCCAGGCACAGGGACAACCCTTTGAAGCTGGGACAGGTCAGGTACATTAGGTACTATGCTGCCAGACAGGAGAGGTGAGAGGCTCTGCTAACAAATTCATAGGACAGCCCAAGCCGTCTGTCCACAAGCCTTTCTCACGTCCCAAAGCTTTAGTATGGTTGGTTCTGCCTTGGTGCTGAGTTGACTCTCTGGTGTCAACATTGTAGCTTGATTCTCATTCCAGCAGCCTTGCTGGAGTCATCAGTGGTTCAAAGCATCCCAACATACCCATGTCTCTCTTGTGCTGTCCTCAGGCTACTGGGAGGTGAATGGGTTTGGTCTCCTGGGCATATACAAGTCTGACCTGGACAAGATCGGAGGCATGAACACAAAAGAGTTTCGAGACCGCTGGGGAGGAGAGGACTGGGAACTCCTGGACAGGTAGGCATCCATTGTCATCATTCATGTGCTCAGGAAGGGAGACCCATTCAATCCTGGAGGACCAATAATGACCAGGGGAGTGGGGATCTGAGGAGACTGAGGTGACTAAGGCCACCATAAGCTTGGTCAGTGAGGGAGAGTCTTTGAGTATGTCCTGTCCTCAAACCTAGTAGGCAAGTGGACCCAAAATACACTACTACTACCACTGATACAAGAAGAGAGGAGCCATTTCCTGGTGCCTTCCAGCCACACTGCTGGTTGTCCATGGGCAGATCAGGTACTGGTGATCATGAAGACTTTGTCCTCTTCAAGCAGTGCAGTGCACAGTGAGTCCAGTTTTGGGTCCCTCAGATTTCCCATATGTATAGCCATTGCCCAGAAGAGCAACTGTCAGAAAGACATTTAAAGATCATGAGGTACAGTTACAATTTCTGGGAAGTTTATGATGAAGAATTTTTGCTCTACAAAGCAAGGCCTCTGGGTTTGTAGTTCTAGGTTTTGGAGCCTGTCCTGCCTTTTCTGTCAGATGACTGGTGTCCCCCAGAGGTCAGTACTGGGTCCGGTCTTGTTCAATTTATTAATCAATGGCCTGGATGAAGGGACAGAGTGTACCCTCACCAAGTTGGCTGATGATACAAAACTGGGAGGACCGTCTGATACCCCAGAAGGTCATGCTGCCATTCAGCGAGACCTGGACAGGCTGGAGTGTTGGGTAGAGAGGAACATCATGAGGTTCAACACGGACAAGTGCAGGGTCTTGCACCTGGGGAGGAATAACCCCAGGCACTGGGGCTGACCTGCTGGAAAGCAGCTCTGTGGAAAGGACCTGGGAGTCTTGGCAGATGACAAACTAACCATGAGCCAGCAACGTGTCCCTGCAGCTGGGAAGGCCAACAGCACCCTGGGGTGCATTCAGAAGAGCATGGCCAGCAGGTTGAGGGATGTTATTTTCCCTCTCTACTCTGCCCTGGTGAGACCCCATCGGGAGTCCCATGCCCAGTTCTGGGCTCCCCAGTTCAAGAAAGACGAGGACCTACTGTAAAGAGCCCAGCGGAGGGCTACAAGGATCATGACGGGGCTGGAGCATCTCTCCTGTGGGGAAAGGTGGAGGGAGCTGGGGCTGTTCAGCCTGAGGAAGAACAGGCTGAGAGGGGACCTCATCAGTGCTTCGAAATATCTCAAGGGTGGGTGACGGGGCCAGACTCTTTTCAGTAGTGCCCAACAACAGGACGAGGGGCAACGGGCACAAACTGGAACACAGGAAGTTCCATATAAACATGAGAAAAAACATCTTTTCTGTGAGGGTGGCAGAGCCATGGCAGAGCCCTGGCACAGGCTCCCCAGAGAGGTGTGGGGTCTCCTGCTTTGGAGATACTCAAAACCCGCCTGGATGCGTTCCTGTGCAACCTGCTCTGGGTGACCCTGCTCTAGCAGGGGGGGTGGACTAGATGATCTCTAGAAGTCCCTTCTGACCCCCACCATTCTGTGAGCCTGTGAGCCTGTGATCCTGAGCAATCCCATGTTACCAGCTGTCTTTCCTCCTAGCCTGATGTGTGCAGGCTGCTCCTGACCCGTCCTGCTCTCAAGGGTGCATAAACACTCAGCCAGGGTCATTAGATGACTGCTTAGGGATACAAGATACCCCTGAGCTATTCTGGACTCTTCAGTTTGATTGCAGTCTTTTGACGACAGCGCAACTTAAAAGAGCTTTGTTGTGGCTGAACCCCCCAGTATCTTTGTGATCAAGTTTTCCCTAAATCTACCCTTCTCCTTTCTGCCAGGATCTTGCAGGCCGGGCTGGAAGTGGAGCGTCTCTCCCTGAGAAACTTTTTCCACTGGTTTCACTCAAAGCGGGGCATGTGGAACCGGCGCCGGCTGAAGACACTGTAGCCTTCTATCCCAAAGCTGCTCAGGAGCACCGTCCACCGTCTCATCTCAACATGCACTTTATCGAGGCACACAGCCGAGCACACAAGCTCTTCCTCTGCCTCCAGAGCCCTCCGATGGAATGGCACAGCCGAGGAAGGGACAGTCAGGCTGGGGGAGCAGGAGCTTCTCTTGTGAGCCGTTGTATCCAAGACGTGGGATCCATGTCTTGCTGGGAAGGCATGTGGGGGAGATGTCGACAAGTGAAGGATTGTATTTCCTGCCATGCAGTTTGGCGAATGGTACAGTGGGAGAGGTGCCATATTTCCCGTTGAGTCTTGCATGGTGCAAACCAAACCAACACAAATCCCAGCTAAGCCCAGAACGGTTTATTTAGAGTAACACAGCTTCTCTTTCAATACTTGAATGAAAAAAAAAAAAAAGGAAGAAAAAAAAATCAACCCTCCCAATTTCCCCTCCTTCCCCATCTCTCCGGTATCCATGTTTTTGGACAGGGGACCAAAGTAAGTTCTCTGAACTATATTGTGTCTGCATGCCCATGTGCTGACCCAAGGAAATCTGGATGTGGAGGAGCTGATAGGCACTTTAGGCTGCTGGTGCTTAGATGCTTCTCTGTGCTTTTCACTTTAGTCGTTATGAAAACCTGTGCTCATATGCAGCAAATTATGGGCCATGGATGGAGATGCAAGTACACTTCCCTTATGAGAGCCACATTTGCCTGCAGCTGGGCGAGGTGGCAGGGGTTGCTGTTACAACTCCACCTAAATTAATGATCCACTGCCTGAGGATAGTGGAGGGGGTTATACAGAGAAGCTAGAAGGGCATCTCAGGAGGAACTTTGCAGCCTTATCTGACAGACATGTGTGTTTGTCCTAATGATATCAGGGAAACCCTAGCAGGGAAGAAGTGGCAATATTTTATTAGTTGAAATATTGTGATTTTGTCAGAAAAAAAAGAGGAGACAGAGTATTCTGCTCTCTAAATCCTGTACATTTATGCAGAATCTAAAAGTTGATTTAATAAGTTATGGCCTCACAGTTATGTCTTGTCATAGTTTTTATGTAAAGAACGGGCTTCTTGGTTGAAGAAGTAGCACAGCTGTTGGTGCTTCATCTCTGGAACAGCCCTGGAAGCTCTGGCCCGGTACGGAGGAGGTGGCCTCAGGCCTTGGCACGTGCACTAGATGCAAAGAATAGTGAGGACAGAAAAGGGTTGAGTGAATAAAAGGATGGGCAGACCCACGCTGGCATTCATCCAGGAACTGTGGAAAGAGCCCCTGTCCACAGCCGGCCTGATGCTGCAGGGAATTCCCATCCTCTAAAACTCTTGTTAATGTAAGGCAGGATTTTTTACAAGATTATAGAAACCCAGAAATCCCAGCACACTCTGTGCTCTACACTGGAGCTTCAGTGTCCCCATACTGTGCTGAAAACGTTGCCACTGGTCTCGAGCTTCAGAGGAGAGCGTGACACAGGGTGCTGCTCATGGCGCCCGGCTCTGTGGGGAGCTGAGAAGTGAGTAATGGAGGCACGCGGGATACAAGCAATGCTCACATGCTACTGGAGTTGTTCGCTTTGTACGCTGATGGGGTGGATGCCAGTTCAGAATAGGCATTCATTTATGAATTCTGTGGTGCTTGACAAGTCCATCAAGTTCCACTATTGCAGTAGGAAACTGAACATGCAAGTTCTGGCACGTGAGATAGATAGAAATCTTGTCAAATCATCTGCTTGCCTCAGTCCAAGTTTTGTGACTGATGGGAGTCAGAAAAAGTCAACCAGATTTCAGAAAGTTTCACCGTGCAGTGTGCAGCTATGGTGAGAACTAGACAAGAGGCAGCTGTGTGTCTGAGTCCACGGAGCCTTTGCCAGAAGGCAGACACCGAGTACCTCAGAAGAGGCAGCCTGAGCCTTCTGCCCAAGCCGGAGCAGTCTTTTTATTGAGGGGAACTACTTTACTCATGGAGAGACTAAGAAATGAAACACTGCAGTTGGGGCAAGGGAGAAGAGGCTGACAACAGCCAACAGTATTATTTTTTAAAAAATGTATTGTAGGAGTTCAGGAGGCCAGAGCCCTGTGATGCAATGTTGCAATAAGCTCTGTTTCTGCCTGGAATGTGCAGCGTCAGTCGTGCTCTCACTGCGTGTCGGAGCCTGTGCTTCGCTCAAACACAGGCACAACCCCGCGAGTGTGCAGGTGAGCTGCTCTCCAGGCTCCGGGACTGCGGCTCCGCAGCCTGTCCGGGCTGGCTCTGTCACGCAATGCCTGTGGAATGGGGAGAGGCTGGCCAGGAGGGCGAGCGCCGGGACACGCCGAGGCATTAGCAGGACCCAGCTGTTTGGCCCCATCAAGCCGAGAACAGCGTGATGCCCATTTTGCAGATGGAGAGCTGATGGATTCAGTGGCGGCCCTCACGTCACGCACAGGGAGGAAGGGTTACTTGTACCGTGTGCTTTCATGTCTGGCTTAGATGTGGTCTGCAGCACCTAAAGTTAACAACCGGCCTTCATCTGCAGACACTGGCAGCAATTAGGTACATCCAGAAGGTAATTCACTTGGCTTAAATAATATGAGTAACCCCTCTTCCTCACCAGAGAGGACAGTCAGCAAAGAGTGGACGGGAAAGTAGGGTGCAGCACTCACTCCAGCACCGCCAGCAGAATTTGAGGATTTCACCCTCGTGCTTTAGCTGTGACTGCTCCTTCCTTGTAACCCAGGCCAGTGGCAAGCAGAACTGCTTACCTCGTGAGGACTCCTTGGTGGAGATGTAAGGAGTTAGTGGGTTTCGGTCCAGTTTCCTGATGGCCAGTATCCTCACTGTCAAAGCTGCCATCACAAATGTTACTGCCTTTCTAGCACAGTGCAGATTCTTACTTGGTATTTAAGCGTTGCAGTAGTAAACATGATTGATACTCATCGGCAGCCTCCGTGGAGGAGTCTGGAGAGAGCCCATGGGGACAAAAGCTGTGTTCCAGCCCACATGCTTGGAGCTGGCTGCGGGTTGTAGGGCTACCTGCTCCCTGGCTTGCTGGCCAGCAACAGATCTCGCAGGAGCGGTGCTGGTCTTTGCTCTGAGGCTGCTGCCGCCCTTTCAAAACAACCTGCAGTTTTTCTCTCCAAACTGAGTCATGAAGAGAGGGAGAGCAGGGAGCGCGGCAGGAACAGGTAGTCCCACAGCCACGCAGTGAAAGGACATGGCCATCCAGGGCAGTGGCAGGGCCACCACAGTGCCTGATCGGTGGGTGGTTTGCCTGGT
>KL274766.1:0-24495 GCA_000699545.1 Podiceps cristatus
CTCGTTGTCTAAGTCATTGATGAAAACATAATTGGCATCAAATAAACACCAATTCCTCGTGGTTTTTTTCTCTTGCCTTTTCACTCAGGAAAAAAACAGGTACAGCAGTGCATTCCAAAGAAACAAATAGTCCCCACGGCAAAACCCAGGGCTGGGAGCGGCTCAGCTAGGTTATAACTTTGTCCTCATCTAAAGGAGTCCTTGAAGAGCACTGTTAGGTTCCAGTGAGATGAAGCATGATTTCAGCAGTGATTTCACCATTTGTCTTTGTTTCAATTAACATGTTTGCTTCCAGGTAAAATAACAGAAAACATATACATACGTATACTACCCAGCAAATTCTTTCTCTTCATTTTTTCCCCTTCCACCTATGGTTAATGTGTCAGCATTGTCAGTAAAAACCTCTGCTTCTGGTTTTTATATATGAACTTTAAAAAAAATTGCTTCAAGCTTCTAAGTTTGTTTCTAGGGTCTTGCTCATGAGATCCTGTAAAACATTTTACAAATTCATAAAAATATGTCAGGCTCTGCTCCAGCTCTTAGATTTAGTCCATTGAATCTCCCCCACAAAAATTTACTGAATACATTTTTAATACCCTTTTTTTGGTGAATTTCTTATAGAACATATTACAAATTTTTTATCACAGTTTCTTTATAGCTTTATTTCTGGGTATCACAAATTAAAAGGAAAATTTGCTGTTTCTGCTGCTTTAGAAATTGATTCTTGACTTGGGTAGTCAACACACTCTTAGGACTCTCAGAAAGGTTATTGCATACTTGGATACTTGAACAACTCTCATATTTCCCTTACTTAAGCCTCTCCAGTGTGCTTGTTTTAAATATTTCGGTAAGGATTTTGAATGACATGAGCTAGCTGGCAGGGATCTTTAAGCAGTGTTACTGTACCTACAAAATCTCCCTGGGGAGGATTTTAATTCTGCAGAATACCTCTCCAAAGTGGTTGAGGGAATCAGGTTTCCAGAAGAAAGGCAAGAATCCAGGATTTTCATTTGCTCCTCGGAGCTGAAACAGAGCGAATTATCCATGGTATTGTAGAGTTAATAAACACAACTCTTAACATGACTCTCTATTTTTTGTGAGGTATAAAAATGCAGGATCTGTCCTGCTGGAAGAAAACCTGGTCTGTGTCATCGTGCCCCTGACAGCTGCCAGGGGCATGTGCTAAGACACAAGTCCAAGAAATCCTGCAGCTCAGTAACTTTGCCCAAAGGGGAAGTTTATTCCCAGGTCACCATGCTCATGCCTGAGAACGCAGGCTGAAACACAGGATAGCTTTTATTGTGTGATCTTCTGTATCCCTCAGCGCTGTGGCATCAAACGATGCAATGAGTTTCGAAGGCTCATTAGCATTTGCGTGAATTGCTGCTGCCCTGGAAAAACAGACATGCATTTCCTCTGACCAGCTTGCAATGGGTTCCCAATTCACATTAACTAGATTATCTCCTTCCTTTCATAAGGATATATGCAAGAGAGCCCGACTTCCCTTTCCACGTGCCACTTGATATTTTACCTATTTTACTACTGTGTCTCCTGCTCTTCTCTTTTAACTGCTATTCCTGCTCTGCAGCTGATCCTTGGATTAGATGCTGGGCTGCCCATCAGTGTACATAAAGGAGATATTTAGCAGGGAATAGGATTTTTGGTAGTCTATATAGATATGAAGTTTATTGTTTATTGTTTCGGATAGTGAAATTTATTGTGAAGTTTCTTGTTTCTGATGGTCAGATCTTCTCACAGGCTACCTCCGAGTTGGACGGGCACAGATTGCTGCAGGAGTATTTTAAAGGAAGCATAATAGGAACCAGCCCTCGCTCAATGACGAGACTTGGGCAGCATGGAAGTGCCCTGCGTGTGATAGCTTTGTGTGTGCAGGAACAAACAGTCCCTCTAACCCCCCTTCAGCAGCCTGTTCTGTGGCCCCATAAACCCAGGTGATGTTGTACTTCTGCTTTCATAAAGCGGCATTATTACCTGCTGCCAGATTTAGGAAGGAATTAGGACTTCTTTCAAAGATCAAAGTTCCAATTCAGAGATACGTTGTTCTCTCATCATATTGTTCACCTCTAGCCTCCCCTCAGAAACACCTGATGAGTTTCATGGGTCTAACAGGCTGCAGAAGCCCCTGCCCTGCTTCCCAAGAGCAGGCCCTGAGGGAGAGTCGCAGGGTCAGACCTCTGCCCAGCGTCAGGCCACAGCGCCGTCAGAGGGCACGCTGTGAGTGCACCCCTCCTGCCAATGGCAATACTGCTCTAAATGCCGAAAAGGTTTTCTTCTCCCGACTTGTTCAGGAGTTGGGCACTTGGGTTACCTTCCTGGCTCGGCCACTGAACTGACGTGCTCAATGGCTGTAATTGTCCATGCAGAGAACTGCAACAATCCAGGACACCGGAGCATCCTTGAACCCTTTTTCCTGAGAAAGGGCTTGTGTAGCAGAAAGAGAGGTGAGACAATTATTGCTCTCCATTTCATAATAAATCCCTCTTTAAGTTTTTTATGAAAAAAGGAGGGGGTATATTTTTTCTTTCAATATTGCTCATATAGGGAAGCATCTGAAAGCACCATGTGAAATGACCCCGAGAGGAAAGATGCGGGAGCAGATTTGTCACCTGGATGAGGAAGGGGGTGAGTTTACTGCCACTGGGACTTTACAATACCTGTCTGCTGAGGTTAATGAATGCTTCAAACCACATCTGAAGTTTGATCTTCTGTAGAATATTAAACACCACCTAATTTGGCTCATGTGAAAGCTATGTCCTCTGGTGAGGCACTTTGATTGCTGGCACCAACAAGGCGCTCTGTCCCTGAGCGCAGAGGAAAGATTGGCTCGGAGAGGGACCACAGGGTTGGAGGGGAGGCCTGGCACTGCTGGGCAGAGCGATGGGCTTTAGACTCATTTGTGCAGAGCTGTAATGCAGGAGCCCCTCAGTGAGTCTCTTTAGTGTGCCAGACTTTACAGCACTTCAGAAAGAGCTGCATTATGTAGGAGTCATCTCTCTGCATCTGCAATGGGACTGACAAATGTTCCGTTGCCCTTATAAATTCCTGTAAAATCTCTCATGACTGACCTGGCAGCTCAATGGCAAGTGCTGCTGACCTGGCTAATCCCCATCTTTAAAATATGCTGAAATAAAATCCGAGGTTTGAACATTTTTGCTCCTTGAGTCATTTCAATAAACATGTGAAGGTAATGGTGGTGTCTTGGGTCCATCAGTAACAAAAACACGTTTGTAAGCTTGTGCTAGTAACACTTTATCTGGGGAAAGGAAGCAGAGAGAATGGCCGAAAGTGATAAGTTGCTGTGTTGGAGAGTCAGTAAACCTTAGCCACAGAGTCCTTCTGCTTGTCGTAGGCAAGTGATTTAACACTTTTATCCCTTAGATACTGCTAGCACATTTTGCATATATCATCCTTCTACACCCCACCTTACAGCTGTCACCTGCAATGGAGATCCCAGAAGTGATACAAAAATCACCTCTGCAAACAAGTACACAGGACTACCGAGAAACCACAAAGAAAACTCATGTACTCATTGCTTGTAGCAATCGGTTCTCTCCAGCAATAGCTGCAAATCAGGGCTTTCCCCTGCAGCATTTCTTACCGAAAGCTTTTCTTGAAATCTTAGGCATGAAAATGAGGGTAAAACGCTTGATGTTCCCTAAGGTTTTGGAGCATTCAGTTCCTTCTAAAATTAATGGAATCTGGGCCTGTGAATCCCTTATGTGGCTTTGAACATCCCACTTGACTAATATTTAAACTGCTGAAGTTCATCGCAGAGTGATGAAACCCAAGAGTGAGCGCTGGCAGGACCTCCCGGGAGCCGAGAAAGCCAGCAGCTGGTGAGAAGGAAGGTGTCCTCCTTCGTACGTATCCGAAATGCCTCCCTTTCAGAGCTGCCGAGCCGCGACAGTTACAAATCTTCATTGGCACTTGCAAGTCTTCAGTTTCATATGTTCACATGTTACTGAAGTCTTCAATTACTTAATTAGACAATTATCTCTTAATGGCACTTTTCCTACTCATCAGCTGCTCCAGATGACACATACCTTTGGTTGTCTGCTTTGCGACTTTGTCCAAGGACCAAACCTTCTATTTTTAACTTTAGCAGTTCTTCGAGACCTTCTTCACCCCAGGACCACCTTGTCTGCACTGCAGACAGTCTACACATAGCAAAAAATGGTGGTCATGGTAGTAACTGTGGTCTGCAAGATCTAGTCCCAGCTGGGGGAATTAGTGGGCATTACTGCCATAAGAAGCAGTGGGGCAATTATTAAGGCCACATTTCTTGTCAACTTTGGAATGAGAACTCAGACTGAGAATATTTGGGTACCAATTTTTTTTTGTAGCTTTTGTGAAATCTGCTTGAATGCCCACAACATTGATTAATATTAAATACTCCGGCTTGTTCCATGTGAAGTGGCAGTCCTGCATGTTCATCGTGTTGCCTGCTTTGAAGATGTGACTGAACAGATAGTGTCTTGTCCGGTTTCCACCACTGGTGGCTGCTGCAATGAGAAACGCGATGTTCAGAACCACTGATTGTAGCACGGTGGAAACAGCAGAACAAAATCTTGGGAAAACTTAGCAAAAATCATGGACTTTCATCTCCAAGTTGAAATGTATTTGTTTTAATAGGTGGTCTAAATGTGTATTTTGAACTCATTCTTGAAAAAGATTTGCATTATGACTGTGAAAAATTGTATTTCTGCAGATTTCATATTGATCTTCTGTCATTTGAGGTTTTAAAAATATATTATTTATAGTTGCTACTTCTAGAAAATCTAGATTTGCTACTTCCAGAAAATCCAGGAGCCAAAAAATGCCACAGCCCTGGGATGGATCATGTTACCGATGGCAGGCTCTAAAGAGGACTTTTTAAAACAGTGGATTGTTTGATCCATGAAAATCTGTTGCCTCATACCAAAGAGAATATTCCTTGGTGCAGCTCTCCGTTGGGAAATCCTACATTGTTAATGTCTAATATTGTGGGATCCATCAAAACACTCATGAACAATTTGAAAGAAGCAAGCACGCATTGATGAACTGCACAAAATCAGCCCAATAGCTGATAACTTTGCATTCTGCAGAAAAATTAGGAGAAATTAGGCGGAAAATAAGAGAACTGGAATAATAGTCTTTTTTTTTTTTTTTTTTTTTTTTGTATCTTTTATGCTGAGTTTGCAGAATGTTCTATAAGATTGTCACAGCCTTGCAATATGTTGTTAAATATTTTTATTCCCATGTGATAGACAACAGTAAATAAAGCCAATGAATTCAGAAGCATGAGAGGGGCCTGAGGATGCCTGGAAAGTCAGTGTCAGAGGAAGGAAACCAGCTACTGTAGTTTCTAACCCCTGACCCATACAGGTCTGCCAGCTCTGAGGAAATCTTTGTATATGCCTGATACAGGACAGAAACTATAGTGCATGTTACCCTTTTCACAAACTGTCCATCTCGAAAATGCAGATTTGATGTTTTGTAAGTTAATTCACTAAAGACTTTGCATTCTCAAGCATAAATTGTCTCACACAAATCAAAGGGAACTTCTCCCAGCTTTATAAATCTTAAAGAAATGGGGGTTTGGTAAAAAAAAAAATACATAGAACAGGGGAAAAGAAAATTGGCATAGTTTGGATTGACCTTCCAGATACAAGAGAAAATTTTAGAGGTGTCAGTGGTCTAATTGTGCCTTAATTACCTGTATAATGGGACATGGATACTTTGGAATATGTGTTCCAATCCAGCTCAGAAGTAAATGCATGCAAATGATGCAAAGAGTATAAAATATGAAAGAATAAAATGTTTCTGTGAGCCCAACACTCTGATACCTTACAATATCTTACAAGATCCAGAAATTAATGTACATTGTTTAAATAGCTCAAAATACCCTGCAAGGGCTAATCAATCTAAAAGTACTTACAAGCGCTAATCCAGTCAGCTGGTGAACTGAGTGTTACTGATGAATGAGGAAGACTGCCTACATTTGTGAGCTATTCGTTGGATCATCTGATGTGGTACTGAAGATAATTGTCTACTAATATATATGCAAAAACAAAGTGTGAAAAAAAATTAATCCCAGCAAGTGTTGATGTAGTTGAGGGGGATCTCAGAAGGCTGCTGAGATCATAACATTGAAGGTAATTTGTTGTTGGCTTTTATATTGACAATGAGATTTGCAAATGTCATCTTTCAAATGAAGGGATGGGTCACACTGTCAGGCCCCTGAGGGCAGTAATGGCCCTTTGTATCCCTGCCCAGCCTCCCTAGGGCCTCCCCCACCTCTGCCCATGGCCCAGGAGACCCTTTTCAGCTCAGCCAGGAGCCGTCAGTCCCTGTGGGTAAATGTGCCAGCCTGTAACCCTGCCTCCTGGACGGACCTGGACCTGCGCTGTAGGTAGCCTGTCTCCTGGATGGACCCCTTGGGAATACCCTGTAGCTTTGTCTTCTGTCCCGTCTTTCTGAAATGGTCACCGCTGCCGTATCCTAGATGTAGGAGAAGTCCACTAAAGTGTACCTGCAGCGCTTTTTTGGATGGTTGCCTTCTTCTCTCTGTTTCTCTCATTTTGGGAGAGAAAAATTTCTCTCATTCAATGGATCTCTCCTCAGTTGCAGTGACTGGAAGGCCGAGCATATGGTTCCTTATTGAAGACACCTGTAGTACCTGTAAGAATGTTAAAAATATCTTAAGGGGAAGAAATAATCAAATAAGTATTTTACTCAGGAACTTCTTAACTAAAAAGTGACACTTCCAAAAAAGAAATGGTGATGTTTCTAGAATAACTTTAAGAAGAATGAGAGGAAGGAAAATGTATTAGGTTGTTTTTTTGCTGTTTTTTGTTTTGTTTGTTTTTTTTCCCACACTAAATCTTCACTTAATTGTTAGTGAAACACTGCACATCAAAAATGAAGCTTTCTCTTCCATGGCATAATTAATGCAGAAATACATTTAACAATATGTCTGCTTGCCCAGCACCAGACAGTCACTTCTATGGTTTTCCTCAGATGTTGGAGAACTACTCTTTGGTTCAAACCCATCTGATGGCCTTTGTGTTATCAAGGTGGCGAAACACAAGTTTGCTTGTTGTCTGCTTGCAGCTGTTGGAAGTGTCTCTGAGCTTTGTCTTCTTTTCAAAGAAGGGGAAAATTACAGGTACAGGAGAGTTAGACTGTGTATCTTTGTCTCCACAGGCTATTTACTATAATTTCATAGCAAAGAAAGATAAACTTTGTTTTAATTTAATTACAATAGATTCCTGCATATGACTTAATTCTGTAATGGCAACATGCACTAAATCTCTGTGGTAATTTTCTCTGCCTCTTTGGGCTCAAGACCTTATGAACATTTAGGCGATTTGTTTCAAAATCCATTCTCTTGTGGACTGCTAGGTTTTTTGTGATGTGAATTGCTATACTAATTCCTACTTGCTGCACAGTGTGCTAATTACTTTTGAAAACAATTTCACACTTTACTGGGAAAATAAAAGGAAACTATTTTAGATACCATTTAGAAAAATAGTGTGGACAGCAATGGTGACTGAAGATTTGTCCATGATATTTAAAGTGTCAAATCGATCCTAGATGTTGTTTTAATAGCAGCAGTGGTAAGTGCCACTGAAAGATTAAGCAAATAAAAAAGACCTTAACTTTTATGTTTTGGGCCCAAAACTCCAGATGCAATGAATTTAACATATGTCTATTTAGTCCTTTCAGAATAAATTAGCTCTGTATCTGTGCATGCAGTCTGAGTTTGCACAGCCATTCATCTTTCTGTACCTGGGCCTCTGACTCACTTAAGAGTTGCTTTTGCATCCTTTCTGGGGGACAAACTTGGAGTTTGACCGATACATGGACTTTACAGTCAAAATCATAGAATCATTTGGTTGGAGGAGACCTTTAAGATCATTGAGTCCAACCATATCTGCCCACTACTAAACCATATCTCTAAGTACCTCGTCTACTCATCTTTTAAACACCTCCAGTGATGGTGATCCGACCACTTCCCTGGGCAGCCTGTTCCAGTGCCTGACAACCCTTTCTGTGAAGAAATTTTTCCTAATATCTAATCTAAACCTCCCCTAGCACAAGTTGAGGCCATCTCCTGTCCTATCACTTGTTACCTGAGAGAAGAGACCAACAGGATCTTGTGACTGGTTTTGTTGCATAAATGCTTCAGTTTTCCTTACCCAGAGGTGAGTTTCAAGGCATACAAGACTGGCAGTGATCAGAACAAAGAGCTCTGGAGGAAGGCTGGTTCCAGAAAGATGGTCTGTGAAGCCACGGGGCAGGGGCGACTCCATGCAGACCCTGGGTGACCAAGACCGGGCAGAGGATGAATAGTACACTTCTTGAAACTAGTCCCTTCCCAAGGCAAGGAAGCATGGGAAAGGAAGGACAAGCTGCTATTGGAGCACGGAGGTTGTTTTCATTGCACTTTCCTAGAAACAGACTCTTCCTGAAAGTTTTGAGTCTTCAGCTGTATCTCAAATACTGCAAGGCTTAGGTACGCTGAGGTCTGTTATTTATGATTAGGCCTGCTGCACCTAGAATAACAATGCACACAGGATTTAAATTTATCCATTGAATGTTAAACTATCTACCTCAACTCAGGCAACGTGTGGGCAACCTGATGCATTTCTATTATGTCATCAAAACAATGCACCATATTTAAATTCTGCAGCGGTAGTAGCAGACAAAAAAAGCCAAATTCCTTGGGTAATGCACGGTGTGTCATGACTTTCATTATAACTAATGGCACTGGTGTTAGATTTGCAACAATATTAACTAGTTTATATTAATTTTCAGTTCTTTTTTTCTAGTTTTAAGTGAGCTACACATTTGCTAGATAATATCCAGAACACAAAATGTGCTTTAGTAGAAAACAGCAATAAAATTACTGTATAGCTTCCTGTGTGCGTGTTTTAATTAATCAAAGAAAATATTCTGTGTGGAACATAAAACAATTAATTCTGTCTAGGAGACAAAGATGAAAGATTTAACTATTCTGTTAGATAATCACAAGGAAAAAGCATATGAAGCTGAGAGAGAGAGGAAAGCTTCTCTGTAAGCACAGGGAAAACTTAAAGGGGAAGTTAATTGAAAGAGAGAGATGGGAGAGCTGAGCCTAGAGGAGAAAAGATTGGTAATGATATTTTGGGGGGATTTAGGATGTTATTACTATTCTGTGTACAATACATGGCGATCAGTCCTAACCAAAAAAAAAGTTCAGTCTGCTATTATTAAAATGCTTAAGTTTTATTTTACCATGTAGTCAAATTCATAAATAAGAAAGAAAACATCTTGGTGGGTACTAAGAAAAAGACTTGCTGTCACTCTCACAGGTGGAGAACTTGAGCCTTAATCTGAGATCCCAGTGGAAGCAGATGGGGCACGAGTTCACAGAGGTTGCAGGGTCCTAGAAAACCAAATCATTTTCAAAGGGGTTTGGGCTCCCAGGAGAAGTAAAGTAAAAACAACTCAGAAATCCTCATGGTATATTTAGGACTAAGGCCCAGGAAAACCTGTGGAAATGCTTCTGTTATCTTTACTTGACTAAGAAGGACACTCAAAAGTATTTCTTCTACAAAACACATTCATGGCACCTAAAAAGAAAGCATGCAGCTAACTATGACTAGCTAGATCTTGGAAGTAAACCTAGAGAATAAGGATTTACACGGGTGAATCACAGTCCATCCACTGCTTGTTTCCTCTCTCTCATGCCAGGGCCTTAAGGACAAAAGTATCATTGGATCGCCAAGCCTGACCTCTGTCATCCATCTGTCCTTACTGGTCCCGTAAGTTCTAGCTGATCAGCCAGTATTGTCACATTGATCTGACTTCATTGCTAACTTTGTCCAAAGAACATCTTTCCTGCAGGGAAAGAAAATGCAAAGCTTTCTGGAGTCAGTTTTTGAGAATTCAGCTGGTCTGGGAACTTCTTTCACTTTAATCCAATCCTACCCTTCAGTCAATCCTCTATGCCTTGGAAAGGGCATCACTATATCTAACTCATACATCTTAAGTGCTGCAAGTATTAACACTGACTGACCCAGTCCTTTTCTCCTAAGGTTATCTTCTAATGCACTTCATCCTTTGGTCTGTAAAAAGACTCATATTTTATCAGTTACATTATGCACTTCCCATTATGGTCTTCATGTGGTTTGGTCTCCCGAATCAGCTCATTGCTCTCACCTGCAAAATGAGACACCTCCCCTCTGCCGCCCCACCTGCTCCAGGTGAAGCTGAGTTCCTGGCTTATTAAGCCAGTGCACTGAAGAAGATAAAATCTGAAGGAAAAAGCTAAGTTTAGGGTTGTGAAAGAATTGCTGTATTTTTTTTGTGGGTTTATTGGGGAAGAAGGTGCTCTTTAGACAGGGTCAAGTTGAAGGTAAGTGCTCTGTAGGGTCCTGGGGCAGGGCTTGATTGAAGTTGTGTTGTGATATGGCTGGAGTATAGATACTGAAAAGGATTCCAATTCTGAATACTCTTAAGTGTTACTGACTAGTGGAGATATGTGTAACTTGCATTTCAAAGTGTTGCTGAATGGCTTGGGTGTAAATACTGTGTCTTCATTAGGTGGCGGTGGAGAACTACAGCTAGTTTGTACTTAGTCCTGAGAAAAATGAAATGCTAGATTTTGCTACTGGAATCCCTTGAGATGGCTTGTTGAGGAGCTCAAATGAGTAACTGGCAAAACTTTACAGGTGTGTGAGTACTTTTTACCCTGCTGACCACAGGAGAGCTAGTTCTTCCCTTCCTTTGTTAAAACAGTTGTTTTTATAGAAGCTGCCCTCACCAGCAGGCTGTAGAATCTGGTTTGGAGCCCTATTTGCTTTGGTTCACATGGTCTGGAGGCTAATCCTCCTTCACAGGAGGTGTTGATGCCTGTAACAGCTCTAGGCAAGCCTGAAAAGCCTGCAGAAGACCTTTTAAGTATTATATTTTGTTTATTTCTTAGTATAAATGAGACTCTGTAACTGAAATTTATTTGTCTCCAGGTGCTCTTCATAGTCTACTTAAAAGCCAGCATTTTCTTGTTAGTTTATTTCTTTTTTGCATAGTTCCAAAATGGTGACTAAAACGTGTAATGACTTGAGGGATCCATAGGCTTTCCCTGGAAAAAACTTGCTCCATTAAGAGCACTTATATCACGATACTGGTGTAGTCCTGAGCCTTAGCAAAGTGCGGCTTTGTAGGAATTGTGAGCTTTACCCCAAGCTGTGGGGATTACTATCCAGTATTGTCTTTCAGATCCTCCTATTAGGATGGTACATCAGTGCCCCTGGGAGGAAACTTTTGTTTAAATGAGACTTTTAACGAAAGCACTGACTCAAATTGCTTCTGTGGAATATGTGCCAGGAATGTTATTGGAAGTTCTAGTTGCCCCACATCCTTTTATTCTGGATTATTATTTCCTTTTGATTACGGAAAATAAACTGTTACAAAGTTTGTGCTCAAGATCTGGTTTTCCTGGGATTTGTAATGAGCTGCAGAAGTAGTGCTCTTCAGGGAGGTAAGCCTTACTTCTACCTTAAGTGTATCTTGTTTTAATTGTTTGATTTGCTCTTCATCTGTGATTTGAAAACTTTGCTGGGAAGGGAGAAGATGTTGGGAGACTGGCAAATGAACTGATCTGTTTGCTGGCCACTGAACTTGGCAGACTAAGGCTTATTCTAGTTTCAGGGTGGTGGCTGTAAAACTTAAACCAGGTCAAGGTTTATAGGACATGTAACAAAAAATGTAACAAACTACTTTTTGAGAAGTGAAAGTAGAACAGAGAGTACTAATTACTTAATTAGTGATAGAATGTCTGTGGTAAACTAGAGAAACAATTAACTGCACAAAATGCCTCTCCCTCTTGTATGCTAAATGACTCTTTACTTTCTTGTCAATGGGTTTGTTAATCATTAATTCATAACCTCATAAAACCTTTGTTTTATCGACATGTTAGTTATAGTAGTAGTCAAAGGGTTTTATTTAACTATGAAATGTGTGGAATCAAAAATTGTATCCCAGTTCTAGTTTAGTGGAGTGTAATAGCTGTCTGTCCAGTTTGTGCAATTTGACTATTGAGGTGATTAATGATGAAAGGTGATATGTTAAACATCAGGTATAATTGATTCTTCCCATGCCCTCTTCTGTAACCTGCTGAGCAGACTGTGGGGTGCTGCAACATACAGCCGAGTCCTGTAAGAGAGGTGTCTGCAGGCCGTGAGAAATGGAGGACCATCCCCCGTGGGGAGTGGGCCCTTCTTGAACAGGGGAAGGACAGTGCAGTGAAGCTGAGGGGAAATAAAACTATTTTTTGTGTGTATGTGGTAAGGTGGCTTTTAATTTAGTACATATCAAGTGGCCTGAAATAACTAAATCCAACTGTAAAAAAAGTTAGCCTTATGCCCAATTTTAGGGAAATGCTGTGCTAGGCTAAATAGGAAACACGAGGTCTTGGAAGGGTGAGGGTGACTGAATGGAAAAACTCAATATGAATAATATATTACACTGCTGTGTGAGTAATGGTCTTCAACTGGGTGAAGACCTTACTCAGCAAGCAAACTGCAGAGTTGAGCAAATAAGTAAATGCTCAGGAATGCTTACAAACAAGTGTGTTGCATGAAGGAGTGGATGTGTGTGGCTGTTGGACTTGAATGGGAAGCTTGGTGGGCATGTAAGTGTGGACAGGAAGGGGCTTCTGGAGCTGCCAGGGGACAAGTTCTCCCAGAGCTCTTGCCATCCAGCTGTGGAAGAGTATACCTGGAGCTCTCCCCACCTTGTCACACAGTGTGGATGTGTACCTCTTCCTTCTCGTTTATCTAAGCTAGTTTTTGCCAGAACACTTACATGCCTGAGTGGATGGAAGGGGGACAAATTTGGGCAGAGCCAGCTCTATTTCATTGAGGGATAGGTAGCAATGGTAGCCTGTTCAGGGCACATTGGTGGACTCAGTGTTGAAGAAAAGGTCTTTAAGGGTAGGTAAGTTTAGGTCAAAATAATAGTGAAGATGAGGGGAATGCATCTTGCACCATCTGTGTTTCAGTTGTGTATTTTTGGGAGGGTTTGAAGTGTCTGTGGTACTTGCAGACACAGGCTGGAGGTGTCATGTAGGGGATAGTTAACTTTTGTGGGTGTTTTGCAGTGATTTAACCAGTGATTTTCCAAAATGCAGCTGTCTTAAAAATTAGTAGAATGTAGCAGGTGACTGTTTCTTTTCAAAAGGAAATATGTGGCAAGAACAGATGTTCTCTTCTTTCTTTATTACCTTGGCAGGTACTTCCAATCTCATAGTATCACATTTAATTTTCATTGCATTAAACATAGGTGTGTAATTTTTATTTTGAAGGAGTTAACTTTAACTTCCTGAAGGTAATTATTTTTCACCCTGTCTATAAACAAACAATCCTGCTATGTGGGGGGAAAAAGTTTGTCTAAAGGCTAAAGCTTCTCTATATCTCAAGTGTGACTTCTGAACATGTGCTTAAATATTCATGTAAGTAATTTTTTAGTTTTGCCCTCTAGCAAGGATTTGTTTAATGTAGTCTCGCTCTTCTGTGTTTCTACCAGAATTGTTCATTAAAATAAGACTTTGCTCTGAAAAGTGACTCTAGCATTGGGTGTTATGTTCTGTTCTTGTTTCCTGAAATTATACCAGGCTAAATGCCCTTCCTTTAGAAGTACAGGGTGTGTGTATGTTAATCAGTCACTCAAATTCTTTCTAGATAGGAGGCTTGTACTAAGTTCCTTGCCTTGTGTAAGTCTCCTAATAAACTAAGGATCTGCTTGTTAAGTTAATTGCATCTCCTTTATTCTAATATGTGCCATCTGTGTAGCTTCTTCCAGCTGATGTTCTTCAGGCTCTTTCCTGAAGGGGGAGGAGGGAAGATTTTCTTTCCAGTGGAATGCTCTGTCTTGTACTTCTGAAGTGTAGGCAAAAGCACTTTGAGGGATTGTAATGCTCCCCCTTAAATGAGTTGTTCTAGTTATGGCTGGGATAGTTAATTTTCTTCCTAGGAGCTGGTATAGTGCTGTGTTTTTTATTCAGTATGAGAATAATGTTGAACACGCTGAAATTCTAGTTGTTGCTAAGTTGTGCTTGTACTAGGTCAGGGACTTTTCATCTTCCCCTTCTCTGCCAGCCTGGAGGTGCACAAGGAGCTGGGAGGGAGCACAGCCAGGACAGCTGACCCGGGCTGGTCAAAGGGATATTCTATACCATATGATAGCATGTTCAGTATATAAACCCACCCCCTTTGTTCCTTCAGTTTTATGTTCAGAGTGATTGGTGTTTGTCTTCCCAAGTAATTGCTATGTGTGATGGAGCCCTGCTTTCCTGGAGATGGCTGAACACCTGCCTGCCTGTGGGAAGGAGTGAATTAATTCCTTGCTTTGTTTGTGTGTGCAGCTTTTGCTTTATCCATTAAACTGTCTGTACCTCAACCTATGAGTTTTCTCTTCTGATTCTCTTCCCTATCCTACTGGGGGGGCGGGGGGGCAGGGAGGAGTGAGTAATTGGCTGTTTGGGGCTTAGTTGCCAGCTGGCAAGCCTGTTAAAGCCTGACACGAGTGTCAAGTGTGAACTTACATTGGTGACCCATGAGGTCTGACTGAACAATGGAAAGGCAAAAGCTGCAGGAGCGTCTCAACTCCAAATGCAGCAGTGCTGGCTCTTGGTTTAACTGTGGGTCTGAGGTGACTAATGCATTGGAACAAGCCCTGACAGAATGATGCTCCAATGAGAGCCACTCGGTAGGAGTTTCTTGTGACTGGTAGGATCAACCGACTGTCCCTGAAGTGTCTGTGGCCGTCTCAACACAATCTCTGCTCAAGCACATTCAAATCTTGACTCAGGTTCCAGCACTTTCAAAACTTACTGACCAAAACTGTCTTTAGTGTATGCTCACAAAAAAAGTCATTAAAGTGGTACATATTTCTGCAGGCATTCAGGCAATTCCAAGTGAAGTGAAGCCTGCAAGTCTGTCTGGGAGAGTACAAACGCATGTCCTCTTCATTGCCTTGATGCTAGTAAATATGCCAGCTCCCTGAATCCTTGGGTGTAGCATTCCCGTATAGGATTATTTCTATCTTGACCGGTCTTCGTTGTGAAAGCCTTCCTGCTCAGGGTGGCTCAGATTTGCTGAAAGCAAAGGTGACTCTTGCCTGCAAGTTGTTATAGTCCTTGTGCAGATGAACTGTGATGCATTTCTTCCCCCTTTCTATAAGGTGCTGTGTTGAGGCTGCATACCCTGTCAGGCAAAGAGCCGGGAGTGGTTTGTGAGAGCTCTGCTCTTATCTGTGGAGCTGCTGTGGAATTCAGAGTGAAGAAAGGTGAGAACAGGATTTAGAAGAGGTTAATGCATTCTGTAACTGTGTGGGGTTTTTTCCTTTTAAAATATTATGCCCCCATTACTCTTTTTCCCTAGTTTTGGGTTCTCCAGTACCCTGTTTTTCTCATCTGGTATTACTCTTGTATAACCCCAAGCCCCAAATTCGGGTTTCATATTTTTGTCTTTGGGACCCTTTAGCTTTGTTGCAGCTGATTGTGTTTTGAGGAATCAATGCAGAATCTATTTGTACTGGAGTGTGCTTCAGGGGATTTGATTACATCTGGGAGGCAGTGTGTGGTGGTGCGGGCCGTGATGTACATGCTCTGCCTGGGCTGATGGGGTGTTTGATGTATAATTCTGTTGTATTCCTTTGCTGGGGGTTCTGTTTCCCCTTGTTTTCTGCTCTGTAGGCATGTTTGTCTTCAAAAGCAGTTTTTGCTTGTTCATCTTTTAGTCTCTTTCATCTGGGTCACAAGCGATCTATAACTATTCAGATACTCTGATGCCAGGGACCAGGGACATGTGCTTTTTAATGTATAACAAAACCTTATTGTGTATTTAAGGGAATTATGTACTTTAAAGAATTTTAGGCTGGAGAAAGAGCTGATGTGGTGGCTGCATAGGCAGGGATAAGATGAAGAAGAGCCGCTAAAGTATTTGCTGGAAGGTGATCTGGAATTTGCTCTCCCAATACTTTGACACTACTGAGTATGTGAATCTCTTGCTGTGGTGGTCAGAAATTCCATTTTAAATACTTTTATTATTTCTGACAATGCAACTCAGGGTCTGAGGAGAGATGAAATGATCAACCAGCAGCTGTGACAGTTGGAGTGCTACTGGGTGCAGCACCAAGTTTTGCTGACTCAGCAGAATGTGCAGGCAGTGGGGACTGATCCTTCCCAGGGGCTTCAATGCTCCTTCTGGGCTGGTTTCCTCAGAGCCGAAGGGATTCGGTACGGGGGATGTTCTGGGCTTGTGTGGATGTGCTCCTCCCACTTAATTGAAATTAAGAATTGTGGTCTGGGTGTTCAGTACAAGGGTACAGGAGGAAATTCTGAGTTGTGGTCTGAGCTGATGGAGTTCTGCTGGGTTGGACGTTTCTTGTATTGGTTAGCTGGATTTTGATGAGGTTGTTCATTGTATTTAACTGCAATAGGGTTAAGTGGTGTCGGCTATACTTTGATCCCAGTTAAGTATGTTTGTTACAGACGTACAACCATTCAGTATCAAGATCTCACTTAGCAGTTGTGCTTCTGCTGTCTTCTCACTGGTCTCAGTCATATAAAATAGAAGATTTTTTTCCCTTTTTCCCTTGAGTAACTGGAAACAGCTGCTCAAGGCTATTAAGCACTACAGGTAGAATAAAAAACCAAAACACACCACAGAAAAAAAACCCCAACAACAGCAACAAAACCACTAAAAAAATCCCACAAAACAAAAACAACCCATTGGAACTATTTTTCTTGCTTTCAGTATGAGAAATTGGCCAATAGTCTATGTACATAAAAGCCTCTTTGTCTTTCCTTATTCTAACCTACCTCATGAGAAATGTCTGTATTTGTCTGTTGTATGCTAAACAATGAGTCAACAACAAGCAACTTAGTAAACTTTGTTTCAGTCTAATCTATAGTGACTAGATAACTGATGTGGATTCTTAATTTTTAAGAAAATAATCATCATGAGAGGAATCCCTTGCTACCTGGCCAGGGGATTGGCCTTCCAGGTTTTCATCAAAACACTTAGACTTTCTCAATAACATCCTGAAGGAAATGGTTCTTGGCGAAAGAGTTCTTGATTACATTGTTTCACATTTCTACATGTTGATCTTTATAGCAAGCAAGTGTAATGGCTTACTTCTGGGAAACTGGTGATGTGGCCTGCCCCTTGGGGACTTCTGGGGTGGCACAGAGAATTACGGCTACCATTAAACTTGTTGCAGCAATCAGAAATTGAGAACACAAGAAGCCAGGAAAAGTGTCTTGCAATTATCTTTGATTCACAAATTTGCAGCAATACTTAATTCACTTCTAAATTAGAAAGGAGATGTTCTGGTGCTGAGAAACATGCCTGCATATTTTAGCAATATGATGAATTGCTTAGAAGCTTTCAATCTAGTGTTGCTTACAGTGTTGACTCTATCTGCATACAGTGTTTTAATTAGTATAAACAATTAAGTGACAATGGTGAATTCTTTAGCAAGTATGAATCAGTATCTGTGTTTATATACCTTATTAGACTCTTGCATGGGAAATGGTGCAGGAAATACTTAATAGCCTCTGAAGGAGAAAACAAAACCTTCAGTTTGTGTATATGTACAAGGAAGGCTAGTGGTGATGCAAAATGTAGATAATGGATATAATGGCTTGTCTTGATCCAGTCTCTTCTTGCTCTGCTGGTGTGAATAGCTTTTTCTGGCAGCATTGCTGTTATACCTTCCCTCTTTTAATGCTGCAGCTAAGCCATTGAAAGCATTTTGTACTTTGAATGGAGCTATGTTCTGGAAATGAGCATCATCCATTTCTCCAACAGTCAGCTGGGGTCAGAGTGGGAGCCTGTATTTCCTAACAAGGGTCACCTGGCCTATTCCCAAATAAAAGTCATTCCTTGGCAGGGGATGGTGTATCTCAGGCTCCTCTTTGAGAATGCCTTGTGGTAACAGTGACCTTGGCAAAGGGCAGGGAACAGAGGGGTGAGGGGCAGAGCTCTGTCTTGGTTTATGGGTGCCAACCCATGCCCTGTGTGGTCTTTGCAGCATCAGAGCTCCTGTTTGGTGGGCTTGGTCCTGTGGCATGGGAGACCCTGAGCTCAGAGGCTTTGGCTATGTGTGAGCTATGAGACGGTGTTGGACAACAAGTACAGCTCTGCTACTGGCTAATGCTGCTGAGACTGTGTACGGAGCTGCTGCTTGGGGATGCCAGGAAACAAGCTAGACACAATGAAATTTGAGTTACTCCAAAACCATAATGGCAGGAGCTCTGCTCTTGCCTAAAGGGATGTGAAGTCATTACTCTCATGGGAGGGTTTCCTGATCTGGAAAGACCACTGTTTCTTCTTGCTGGCTTGGATTGTCACCACATAGTGTGGCTTTTATGAAGGTTTCTCACACAAGGAATGGTTTCTGTCAAGCGTTTATTGCCTGGGTCAAAGTGGATAGACTGCACAGTGCTGAAACTGGAGAGTTCAACTCCCTTATTGTCTCTCCATGACCTGCCTGAAGCTTTGCTGCAAATCTGTGTGCTTTGTCTCTGTGTGAAGTTAAACTTTTTTCAGAGTAACCTTCCTCTGAACTTGGTCAATCCTGTAAATTGCTGGGACAAAAAAAATAATCTTGTATGTATTAAACATGGTGTGAATAAGCACTCATGGGATGGTCAGGGATGCTTTAAGAAAGACCTGATTTGGAAATGACTGCTGAATTAGGCAAACTAGTGCATTTGCTGATGACTGCAGTGCAGAATCACTAATGTTTTTTGAGTTACTTCTCAAGAGTATGGGATTTACTTCTGAAGGAAAAAAACGCTAGGAATAATAGTCATTACCCATTCCCTGGGTGATGGCTGATTTTAAGCCTGAATTGCAATTGCATAAAACAATACCTGAACTGAAATAAATCTTTAGATGTACTCTGGGAGGAATCTGTGTATTAGAGCAATTTAAATAGAAGAAATAGTAATTAATGCTTTCGCCCTTTAAGAAAAACTCTGCATACCCATTAACTAATTACTCTCCTGCCTGCTGATATTAAGCTTAATGCTGAAACATTGCATTCATATCCACAGCTGCCATTTTTGTCTATAAATAATTTTAATTATGCACACAGAAAACTATAAGGCACTTGCATTGTGCATAGAGTACTGCGATTTAATTAATACTTGATTGCATACAAAGAAGGGACTTGGGGTAAATAACTCTGAAAACCTAGAGCAAAGTGCATAATGGTGCTTCTACAAAATAAGTATTTTCATACCCCCAGTGATTTAAATCAGGCTGTGACACTTGATTATTTTATTTACCCTTTCTGCTTTGCCTACTTCCTTGTCAAAAATTCAGGCTGTGTTTTCTGCTAGAGTTTTTGTACTGAAAGGAATTAAAATAAGCTCTGCTGATCCCAGAGCAACTTGAGGTTGTTTTCTATGACTTTCTATGATGTCTAATAAGATACAAATTCCCCCCTGAAGCTTTTCTCATAGCTCACTTGCTTCTATCCTCTTTCTCCTGGATAGATTCCAGAGCCTGTAACCTGAACACTCCATAGTTTTGCACAACCCCAAAGCACAATTCACCCAGCCTCCTACAGAAAGTCCTGCCCCCCTCGAGGCAATAACCCCCTTCAGTTTGCAGGGCGTTCAAGGGAGAGCTGCTTTCCTCGGCTCATCCTTGTGGGCTTCACACAAGGACACTGGTCTAACTGTTTTCCTTTGTCTTTAGAGAAACTGTCTGCTGCCTGGTGTGCTCCAGCTTTTACTGATGAGGTTCCTGGGTGGCTTCTCATCCCCAGTCAGTCTGGTCACTCTGGACCTCTAGTTGTGTAGCCTGACAGCCTTGGGTCTAAAAGGGCCGTTGTATGGAAGGGAGAGCAGGATTGATAACATCTACGTATTAAAATCCCTCTCTGGGCAGATACCTCATTTTCAGCTGTCCAAGTAGTGGGGCTGCTGTAGGTGACTGGTGAGAAATGACAGTGCTGTTTGGCTTCAGTGCCCCTCTCTTGCCTCACTGAAATCCTCTGAGCATGGGGCCACTAAGCCTCTAAGATGAAATCCAGTGGGAAAGAAGATTTCTGTGAGTATCAACTCTTGGAAGCTTGTCACTTCACCAGTTGAGACTAGTGATATCTGTGTTGTCAGCATTTTAGGACTTTTCAGGTAGACAAGTTCAGACTAACTTCACTGAGCTGCATCAGATCTGTCACGTCAGGCTCTGATTGGTAATGTCCATATTAAGGGTCCCTCTAGCACTGTACTTGGACTCCACCAGAGGCCTGGTGAATGCTTAGGGAAGGGTAATGATTTGTCTTGAGTGCTCTCCTGTCCTCTGTTTTTCAGCCCAGAGAACTCCCTGAGCTGTGGATGGTTTCTGTCTACTTATATTGCTCAGTGAATTCCTCTTTACATAATTTCTAGAGGAAACTTGGTAACTCTAACATCCTTTTGCCCAAGAAGGAATATTTTGCCTCCTGAACATGAACATCCTTTAGTTTGTTTGGCTCAATTAACTGAAATTTAAAAAACAACCCAAAACTTACTCACCCAAACCTCTTCCCAAAACAAAAACACGCAAACAAACAGAAAAACTCCACAAAAACCCCAAACCCCCCAAATTTTGTTCTCCCCATCCTGTCAAAAAAACAACTATGGAGTTGGAAGCTAGGCAGAGCATATAAGTCCTGAGGGCGTTTATCGTGCTGCCAAGAGGTAGCTGCCTGCGAATGTGGCTGTTGAACAAACTGTTGAAGCAAGAGTGCTTCTGTACAGTGTGGGAGACCCTGGGAGTCTGTTGAGCAGATGTCATAGAGGCTGCTTTTCTTTCTAGATGTTTTCTATTTTTACTATGAAACTACTTTTTAACTGGGGTTTTCGGAAACAGAAAGATAAGCCAGGTTGCGGCTAGGCCTTTGGGGCCAAATTGGGGAAGGCGCGTCCACATTTCCCAGCAGGAGACAAATGGGGACTGACATACACTTGCACAGAGGAAAATGATACCGATAACAAGGTGCTTTTTCACTTGAAACATCTTGGATTTGAAGGGAAAGAAAAATGTGTGGGGAAAAAGAGTTGGGTATGGCTCTTATTTTAAAGGATTCTGCTGCACAAGAGAAGACTATCTCGATGAGCTGACAAAAAGTTCTTGTGTCAGGTCAGTGCTGTACAGTGCTACAACATCCTGGAGGATGAAATAGTTTCATCTTTCATATGAGAAGTGCTTCCAGAGCAAAGTTGTTAACTTTGAAATTCTGCCTTGCATTTATATCCCTACTGTGCAGTTTGTCAGCCCAAATGATGTGAATCTAGGCCACCAGGGTCTGACCCCTGCATTATGACTGAAATGTCTTTATTTCCTTCTGCTCTTGGAGACATCTGTATTATGACCTTCAGGATTTGCCTGTTTCTGAGATTAGCACTGATATTGAATGACCTGCATTTGGGTCCGCTGTTACAAATGTTCTTGTTCCTGTGTCCTGCAGCCCTGTGGTTTCTACTTTACACTCTCCAAATGGCTTGTGGTCCTCCAGATAGGATTAGTGTGTTGTTTCCTTTCCTGTCTCCAAGACATCCAGCTGCTCCAATGCTTTGATGCTCTGGGCTACTTAGGCTCCCACCTGCCTGCCCCAGGTGTAAGGAGGCTACTGCTGGGCTGCTAGTTGTGTGGCCGGACAGGGCCAGGGGACTGTTCTGAAGGAAGAAGGGAACCACTGAGCTGTCTTCTCTTCCTTTCCCTCTTCTGTGAAAACAGCAGCAGGTTGCAAGAGTCTGCAAGGTGCTTTAATATTACTCCATGAGGTAGGCAAGTCAGGCAAGCAGGTGCTTCTTCAGAAGGGATAAGCAGAACCATGCTTGGGTTAGTGCTCCAGAGATCTTAAGGTCTATTTTGGTCTCGGTTAGCAGTATAGCTCACAAGTATGTGTTAGGAGCTCACTGCAGGCACAGATAGTTCTTCCCCCTCTCATCCTTGAACTACTGGCTGGGTTCTGAGGAAAGCTAAAATAATTAAAGCTAAAAGCATGCTTTCAAGAAGTCAATTTTGTCACCTGTTTTTCCTTACTTAATAGGAGAAAAATGTTTCTTTTTCTCCATCCTCAGTAAAATTGTTATTGGGGCAGAGTTTCAGAGGATGAAGTCTCAATATCTTCTCTCTTCTTGAACCAGACCATTTTTGAGACTTCTAGAATATCTCTATTTTTTTTGATGCTTTGTAGCCTTTTCTGAATGATAGAGCAGAATTGTCATCAGAAATACCAGGTTAGAGATACATGTAACCTGACAAATCATAAATAACAGGCCATTTCAAGGGGCAGCCTCATTGCCTGAGGTCTTTTAAATCAAAGTAGAGAAAATAAGTGGGGAACTTTTCCTTTTTTTATCTTAGACATAGTTTTTCAGGCTACTTTTCTGTGAAATACTACTTGTTTCTGGGCCCAGCACAGGGTTTGAGTTGCTAATCTGGTCTGTTGACCACTCAAATGTGCTGATCCCAAGGAACCTGTGAAAACCTGTGATGTTCTTGACCTTTACTTTCTGGTACTTTTTAAAATAGTTGGTGTTCTTTGGGGACTTAGTCCAAAGTTCCTGTGGGCTTCAAATATAGTAAGCTTGTAGACAAACATAGAGATGTCTGCATGCATTTTTCTGTTTGTGACAGTCTTAATGTATCTTTAGTGCTCTTGTAATGTTGAAACAGAAATTGCTTACCTTCAAAAATAAATATTGATTTCTCCTGGTTCCCGTGTTGTCAATTGGCTTTCTGCAAATAGAAAGTGTCCTCTTGTTCTTGAGGAACAGCTGTAGACTTTTACTACTGCAATACTTCAGAACATAATTTCAAAGTTAGTGATCCTGTGCTCAAAAGCTGCCACAACTGAAGATGGTGAAGTGTCTCAGGGTTGTTATTGGCCAATGTGAGTTTGAAACAATGTCGTAGTGACCTAAGGTATATCTGTAACTTCAAGTGCCCGAAGGTTTTCATTAGGGCATGACTTAGGCTTTATTGAATATAATTTTGGACTGCTTTTATACTACCAACCAGCCCCTTGCATCAGAAATAAACATGTGGCCTCAGGGAGGTTCAAACTGCTAGCTGATCTAAGAACTGACTTGTTTTTCTAGGGGATTAGATTTGTTGGTCAATAAACTAATATGGTGATCTCTGCCTCCACAGGCTCCCTGTGTTCAGCACAAGGAGAAGACAAACATGCAGATGGGGGCAGAATTGCTTGCCTGGTAGGCATTCTATCAGTCTGCATTTTTTGTTATGTAAAAGTGTATGTCTACATAAAAATGCATCAGCATTTCTTGTGACGCTTCTACTTATTCTGCTATCTGTTTTGGCCCACTGGTTGTATTGGAAGAGTTTCCCTGGGGTCACATAATGAACTGGAATGGGGTGGGGGGGTGCTGTGTCTGGGACTGGAGCCCTGGCCCCCAAGGGCTGATGTGTGCTGGAAGGAAGGTGACTTGACACTAGAACAGTGGAGCTGAGCCCTGAAAAGTGGCACAAACTGCTCACACCTGGGATTTGGTCCCACAGGTGTCATGAGTCTTGTTATAGCCTTATTATTCCAGGCAGTAACCTCTCCCTGCCTCTCCCTCTTCTTGAGGAGTCATGGAGAGGGGTTCATGAAGTCAATCAAAACAATGACTGGCATGCAGCAGAACTTTTTGCAGTGGAAAACAAGTGAAAATATTTCCTAGGAGACCCTGTGAAAAGCTCTGCTAGCTTGTCAGTCCACTGTGCACGCCCAGGAGGCATTCTGTGTCTTGGAAAAATCAAACCTGGTAGATGCTCCTGTTGCCATAGACACAATCTTTTTTAATAACAGTAAATAATTGTGCAACTGATCAGCTCATTAGCTGCTATTGCAGAGGATTTGACTTGCCTCTATTGCCTTGCAGATTGAAAAGTCTCAGGACTAGTGAGCAAGAACAGCTTTCTGTGTCCATGTTTCTTGCTGCGCACCAAGGCAGAATCTGGTTTAGTTTTAAAATCAGGTCCTCCCATGCACTTACATGGCATGCAAATGTGTTAAGCATTTAGTAGGGAATTTGTGGGGCAAGTTCAATATGACTAAAGTAGTCTTTGACAGTTGCAGCCAGGTCTGAAGACCAGCTCCCTGAATCATGGGTGGCCTTGCGAGGCACTGTGCCCCAGGAAGAGTATGCTTTCCTTCCCCCAACCCAACTCCCTGCTCTTATTCCTCCTTTCTTCTGCCTGTCAAGAAAGAGAAAGCAAGAGATGGCAGAGTAGGGAGGGTCTTGCCATCTCATGATGGCCACCATCATTAAAACTGCTGCTGAGCCTGTGGCTTGGGGCACCAGAGGGCTGCTTGGGTTCCTGCCAAGCTTTCTATAAGGTCAATTAACTATTTTCACGCCTATTTCTACCCCATCTCTTCTAGACCAAATTCAGGTCAGTGTACAACGTTTGCATGAGGTATTATTCCATGTAG
>KL274766.1:24513-44420 GCA_000699545.1 Podiceps cristatus
ATAAGAGTATTACCTGAGTCTATAAACGAAAGACTGGAGAAAAGAAATTGCTTAGATCTACGCAGTGCCCTTATGGTAGTGTAAGAATTGGATCCAAATCTGCTATGGACTGGGCTAGAGTGGAGAGCTCTGGCCCAGAAGCTTATGCTAAACTGTATAAGATACTGACAACCAGCTCGTTTTAAATTAAATGAGTTGGAAAGTCAGATGCAGAATCCAAGATCTGAAGACTTGAAACTGTGCCCTCTGTTTTCCTAACTTAGTTTTCAGGAGCTCTTGTGCCTTCCATAGGGAAGTAGTTAATGTTATACCAGCTTGCACACTTCATTAACAAATGTAATTTCTTCTAAGCAGTGGAAGATATGACCTGTGAACTGGGGTAAAAATATCACATGAACTCAGAGGGAATCTTTCATTGGCATGGTCTGAGAATGCAGCTATCACTTGTTATTGTTGGCTGAATTACATCTTGCGACTTGTTTGGCCAACTAAAACCTTTCTAGCATGCATGCTGCTTCCTTTTATTTTTCATTATCTTGGCAGTGTTTCCTGTTGTGTCTTGGACTACATCTTCCAGTTCCCTCCAGACACAGAATGATATCAGTCAAGCTAAATGTGCGTATATTTTCACAGAATTTCCCTGATAACAATTTGGAGAAGCCCTTTTATGTTAAGAAAATGCACTCAGAATTTGAATCAAGCTCTTGAGATCCCTTAGCTAATGTTTGCCATTTGGAAAATGCCCTATCTCCTTTAGCAGCAGAATCAGGAGCTAAATTTTTCCTATCAGACACTTTTGCTGCTTAGCTGACCTACCTCTATGTATTTTATGTAGTAACTTGGTTTAGTCAGAAACCCTCTTCACTACTTCAAACTGTGAAGGGACTAATCAGTTGACAACTACTGGCACAGTGGTTTTTCACTCAGCTTCTAATGAAGGAACTGCCTCTGAAGTTAGTGGGACCTAGAGTACAAAATCTGAATACAGGACTTAGGCTTTGACTGGCAAGGAATAAATTGGAAAGAGATTGTGGCTCCTTCTGGCATCTTAGGCCCCCACAGCTATCCCTATGAACTTTGCCACCTGATACAACAGCAGAAATACTGCTGCAGGCCTTGCTCCATGCCTGGGGGGTTTTGTTGTTGCTTGTTAGTTACAGTTTAAGTAAGACGACTGGGATATGACACAATGGGGTTGAAGAGGAGACAGTGTTTCTTGTATTGATTTCCTTAGAGATAACTTCTGCAAGCATTTCCTCTGTTTCCTATCTCCTCCTTTCTCTTCTTTCTTGTCCCCTTGAAAATGGGACTACATGTGAGGAGAGGCTTGCATTCATCTTGAGTGTGGAGGAAATAAAGGAAAAGACAAAAATGTTAAGGTGATATCTAAGGGATGAAGCCTCCTTTTATCTCAGTATAAATGTCAAATAACAGCTAATACCTTATCCTGGGGAACTAGATGAACCAACAGTGCGTTAGTTTCTCTCTTTCCAAACCATTCCCCTTGCGGGGTACCTGCTGTTCTGCCCATGAGATGTCTGAGGCTCTATCCAAACAAACTGCGAAGGAAAACAGGAATGTTGTCTCTCATGCAAACCCTGGCTTGCCTTCTCTAGTTGCAGCCATGTACAAAAGGGTAAAAAGCAGTTGTGTTGGTGGAGTTTTTATTTTCTGTGTGGAAAGTCTACCTCTCTTGCATTCCCCTTGCGGGGTACCTGCTGTTCTGCCCATGAGATGTCTGAGGCTCTATCCAAACAAACTGCGAAGGAAAACAGGAATGTTGTCTCTCATGCAAACCCTGGCTTGCCTTCTCTAGTTGCAGCCATGTACAAAAGGGTAAAAAGCAGTTGTGTTGGTGGAGTTTTTATTTTCTGTGTGGAAAGTCTACCTCTCTTGAATTGCTATATCCATCGTAAACCAGGATAAGGCAGTACTCTAAAAATTACTTTGCAAATTGGAATAATTAAAGCATCAGATTTGAAACTATTGTTTTTCTGGGTAAATTTATTAAGCTTGAAGTGAGCATTTTAAAACTATTTTGTTAGTCAAACATTATCAAAACAAGGTATTTTAATGCTGCTTCATTTTTGTATAATTTTTTCTCATTAACTGTCTTGCTTTTTGATAGAACTGCACTCTGTTAGTATGAAGTTTATGGTGGAGATGAATCCAGTCCCCAGGGGCTGACTTACACAGAAAATGGATGTCTCTTGTTCTCTGCCACTATTTATGGCTTAAGTAGCAGGCAGAAAGGCCTTTTTCTCCCTCCACCCCCCCTCACTCTGCCCTAGTTTCCTTGACTTACTGTACAAGTCAGAAGCTGAGAAAACAAATTGTCTAGGTGATATGCAGTATAATAGATTTACAGACTTATTCAGGTCCATCAGTAATGTCTTTTCTAAGGCTTTAGGTTTCCCTAATAACAGAGATAGGAAAACATAGTGCCAAGCTTTCCCTGACAAGTAAGAATTGTCCTGGCTGTTCTGTTTGCTAAAGCTAATTTCTTCCCTGATGTTAGTGGCAGGAGGGAGTGGAACAGGCAGAGACTAAGAGGATGAGAGGAAAGAAATGGCCTCAAGTTGTGACAGGGGAGGTTTATATTAGAAAATAGGAAAAGCTGCTTTACTGAAAGAGTGGCCAAGCATTGGAACAGGCTGCCCAGGGAAGTGGGGTCACCATCCCTAGAGGTGTTCAAAATAAAAGTAGACATGGTACTTTGGGCCATGGTTTAGTAGGCATGCTGGTGGTGTGTTGATGGTTGGACTTGATCATCTTAGAGGTCTTTTCCAACTTTAATGATTCTAAGGCCTTCATCTTGTGCTCCAGGCTGTGAGTGTCAGGAGCAGTGTGAGCTCAGGGACTGGATTTTACTGGGCAAAAAATGATTGATGTTGGTGAACTTGCTGTCAGAGAATGAGCAGAGAAACCTGAGAGGGCATGCAGATTTTTTTCATCAGGGTTACGTGTGTTCCATGGATGGTTTATCTAGCCTTGACTTCACCAAAAGAAAGTCTAATAAAGACATAAGCAATGCATTGCTTTCATTGTACTTGGCTTTAAAATAATGATAATCAAGTGCTTTAGTATCTTACCGAGTGAAGGCCTATGTAAGTGGGCTGACAAATAGCTGCCTGAATCAGGCTGCTGAGCAGAAGGGAACAAAGTGTACAATGAGACATAGTGATTAAGTAGGTGGTCTGACCCACGCTACTGCCTCTCGTACTTTACGTATGCTGCTGGCTTGCCAGAAGGATGCAGTTCTGCCACGTAGACCTGGATAGAAAAGGTGGATGGACAAACTTGGCTCTGTGTGGCACGGAGGGCTCAGCTCTAGTGTGCAATTCTAAATATTCTTTGTAGTTGCTATGCTGCCTCCTCTAGTCATTCTAAGGCAAAAACGGGCATTGCGGACTGGCACTTGTACCAAGTCTATCTGGACTTCAATTTTTGGTTTAGCTTTGCCTGAGCCTTCATCTGCAGGCCTGAGCTAAGGACTGCATGCAGATTCTTTCACTGCCTGACTCTTCCCTGTTTCCTTTTTATTTAAACAGCAGTGTCTTGCTTACTGGTAGCTATTTGAGAGGATTTTGTAGTAGCTTTAAGCTCTGATCTTTCTGTGTGGATATATGTCAGCAAAAGTGGTTATAGGAGACAGAAGATCTGTAGTGAAAATTGGGAAAAATTAGATAAAAAGCAGTTCTGCATCCTCATTGTGCAAACTCTCCTTTGCCTGTGAAGTTGCCACTGAGTTTGTCAGCACAGCTCACTTCTGTAGCTGTCCTAGATGCTATGAGTGTTCTTCAAATTTCAACTAAAATGTCAGAAAGGAACCTGGAGCTCTTGCCTCTGATCAGGCAAGCAGCTTGCTCTGCTGAAGGCAAGTAATTAAGCAGCACTTTTGGGTGCCTAGTGAGTGCTTCATGGAGTCTTGCAGTAATAACAGCAAAAGGAAAAAAATAAAAATAATCTAAAATAAATGACTCAACTGTCTCTATTCCTGGTGTACAGCGTTGCGCTGACACAATAGCATGGAGAAACAGATGTTGGGTTAAAAACTCCTGGCTTGTAATCAGGAGAGCCGGGTTGAATACTGCGCTCTGCTAGTGACTTCTCGTGTGCTCTGGGTTAAAGTTGTCTCTGACCTTGAGCCCAAAAGCGATATTATAAGTGGAATAGAATTGGCTTGAATTGCCCCACTCAAGTATTTAACAGGTAAGGCAGCCGCAGCAGCATGGCAGTTCTGAAAGTTGTGCTTCCGCAGCTGCTGTGTGTGGTGCCGTGCTGGTGAGCAGCCGCCCGCTTCAGCTGTAGTACGGGCGTACGACAGTCACCGAATTTCCTCGTGGCAGCTTCCCCACCTGCAAAGAGGGCATGAGGAGGCTTTCCTTGCTGTGCTCTGTCTCACTCCCGGGCAGGGATTGTTTTTCAGGTGTGTGCGCATGTGTATATACGTCTGTGTATAGGCAATTGCACATGATAAGAACTAAAATGCCTTTAAGTACCTCAGCAGTGTGTAATGCCTCCAAAGTAAGGATTATAATTTTGTTTAGGAAAGAAGTGTTTGTGAAATGTTAACTTTAAAAACTGCTAACTAAAAAATTTGTGCTGCTTCTCTAACAGGCTGACGTACTACAGCTGTACATAATGAGATTTGACACAATTAGCCACTGCTGATGGAGTAGATCTTGCAAGTTGTCTGACTTTTTTTTAAGTACTTTTTCTTCAAAAGACTCCCTTGTGAATTAATGTGGTGATGGGGCAAAAAGCGTCTCAAAAGTTACTGACAGAGAGGCTAGCTAGAAGCATACCTCCTTTCTAGTATAGAAAGAAATTTGGTATATTTTCTACTTACCTGTAGCATGGGAAAGTGTAAGTATCCTTTCTAGGCAGTCATTCACCCTTTTTCCGTACTAAAACTATTGATTGCCAGCCTATATTTAAGAGCTTATTAGGTTTGAGTTCAAGCTTTCTTGTTTCAGTTACACAGCTACAATAATTGCATTCTACTCCTTTACATTTCTGACAGTATTTTAGTGTAGAGAAGAGAGTGCTTGAATAAAATAATTAAGAAAAAAAGGAATTTAGCTGGGCTTTTCAAAAGCTTCAAACTAGACAAAATCTAGCTCTAAAACATAAGTTGATGCTAATGTTGCAAACTAGAGAAAGTATGCTCCAAACTGGAAAAGATTAATGTGCCTTGAGTTTTTCTTTCATTATTTTTGGAAATGTATTACATAAAATAAAAGAAGACAGTATGAACTTGGAATACCAGGGGCTAAAATTTAATGTCCTTTATGAGATAGTCTTGCAAAGCTTAATTTCGCTCAGCTGAGCAGGAGGCCTAACTAGCAATCACTAAATTGAACTTTTATACTAAAATCTTACTATTCATTGTTGTAGTGGTAGTAATCGCACAACTTCAGGGCATTTTCTGTGAAATTGTTACAAATGGGACTGTAAGAGCATGACTTGGTCAACATAAGTCCTCAGGAAACATTCTTCCAGATGGTTTCACTTTAGCAATGACAGAAAAAGCAATCAACTTTCAACAGTAGCCCATTTTAATTTTCTACCAGTTTGCTTTCCACTGACCTTGGAAAGCACAACTCTGGCATTTAACCGGAGCTTTTTCCTTTTGAGTGATACACTTTGAAATGGTATGATCTGCAATCATGTTCATGTTCTCACTTGTTATTGCTGGTAGTAGCTTAACCCAGCTTTTAGGGGTTTTATTCCCCTAATCAGTACTCCTTAGCACCACAACTGAATTCTTACTACAAGGTTTGAAGTATATTTCTGCTCTGTAGCCAAGCCTGGGGACTACAGTATGGTAGATCTGGTGTGATGCGTGTCCTGCTGTGCTCTCCTCTTGTAACCTGCTGGACTCAGTGAGCCCATGAGTTGGCTTTGCCAGGTGCATGTCATCTTCTCTAGCTGCTTAGTCCCTCTAAGTGTTTAGAGAACAAAACAAAGTTGCAGGGTGAGATGGGGAATGCATGAGCTCTGTCAGCTTCTAGAGGAAATGTGACATCATTCTTGCTTTCTCCATGAGAAAATATGTTATTCCAGAGCCACAGAAACCTGTGGCTGCTCAACAGTCCAGTGGATATTGGTCATCTCTACTCTCCCAGGTATGAAGCTGAAAGACTTGAGGCTTTTCAAATAGCCTGTAGTTTGGAGGGCAAACCCACAAGACCTGCATAGCAAAATTCCTGGGGGATCTCTGTGCCCTGAATGAGGATCTCTGGGCTCACACTTTTAAAGCAAGTCAGCTGATTTTTGCACGGAAACAGGTTGGAGTGCTCAGATACTTGGTGCAGTGAAGAACCACCTTGGCTGCTCCTTGGCTTTTATAGCTGCTTTTCTCAGCCTGGCACAGCACTGGGCATCCTGCATCAAGGGACCAGCCTCACTGTTCCTCACAAATCTGTGGATATATATTCTTTGGGCATAGGACTTCACCCAAAAGACCTCAGCAGAGGCGAACTCTCCCCAGAGTCTTGATCCCTTGTCTCTACAGCAGGTGATGAATAGTTGGTCTAAATGTGCTGATCTGAACACTGCTGCTAGGATTGCAGAGAGAGAGAGCTCACGGGTTGAGACAACAAAGGGAAAGAAAAATATATATTAATATAAAAAAGGATAATAGAATATATAAAATGAATGATGCAGAAAAAAACAACAAAATACAATGTTTTTAAAGAATGTTTATATGGATAAGATGTTTCCTGAGCTGTTGTGACAGATACTCTTTTGGGAAATTTTATGGCACAATAATTGTTACAACATGTACATGAAGAAGCTGGACAATAACTTTATGCAGAAATGGACTCTTGCTTTGCTGTTCAGTGCAGTAAGTCTTCCTTAGGAAGGATTTACTCTCCAGTGTAAATGAGTAACAATAAGTGGAGCATAATATTGTTCTTAATAAAGAGAACTTTATACTGGGGCCTGACAGTTCCTTTACCTCCAGTGAACTAGAGTCAGATTCCAGTAATATTTGAGTGTTGAATTTTGGATATCCAAGACTACTGTCCTGGAGCTGTTTATTGTTGCATTTGTAATAAAAGTAACGGGACTAAACCAGCATGTTTTAACTCTTATTGGAGCTGAGTTATGCAGGAGTAGGCTCCTCTGATTAGTTTTCAGTTGCTTTGCTTCCTGGTGAAGAACATTTGGTTTCTTAAACCGGCGCCCTGAAACTGTACTGCCTGTACAGCTGATTTCCCTGGCAAGAGTGAAATGGTGAGCACATGATGCCTTTTACAAGGTCTCTGTCACAGTGGGCATGTTGAGCTGGAAAGGTAGTGCACTCCAACGAACTTGGCTGAGATAACAGCTCCTAAATGGCCATTACAGATTGACGTGTCTTAGACCTGCCTTGTAGTAACTCCTGTTGCACTGGGCAAAAAGGATGCTGTTGGGCTTGGCAAAGCGGCTGGAAGATGTTAAATCTGAGGACCATGCCTTGCAAGTATTTGCCCTTGCAAGTATTTTATTTGTCTGAACTTGATCTTCATCAAATCTTGATTACTTAAAAAGCACCTTGCAAGAATATAAATGCTAGTTTTGTATGATACTTGGAAACATTTTTTTTTTCTGCCTAGGGTTGAGTTTATCTTCCTCTTTCCCCCAAAAGTACTTATTCTTAACTATTAGGATAGAAAAATGAGAAACCAAACACAAAACATCCTGCTGATATTGCAAGGGGTGAGCTGAATTTAAATGTTAGACCCTCTTTCTGTCGTTAAGCCATGAAGTATTTGAGCAAACAGATCACTCTGTTCAACAAACCTGTTCTCATGTAACACTGAGGCTAATGCATGGGAGGGCTTTGCAAGGGTCATGTACATCAGTCCATCTGTGTGAGGCTCTCTGTGCTCTGCTCTCAGAGGTTGCCTTCCCTATCCCAAACACTTTTGAAATGTTTAAAATGTGTGACTTGGAGTGTTGGCAATCAGAGGTAACTAACCCTTCCTTTCCTTGTGAGATTCTTGCAGCCCATACCTGGAACTGCTGTCCTCTGTCTTGTTTGGGGAAGTGAGCTGCCATCCTCTTGTCTGAAGAGGGATTTCTTTGCAAGGCTCTTGGTGCTTTACAGCCTGTGTTTTGAGGAAAAGCTGCTTTAGCTGGAGCAGTTCAGCTGTGTTCATGCAGCTCTTTGCTTCAAGGTTTTATCCTTTGAATATTACTACAATTTTTGCCCTCTTTTGGAATTAACAAATCTTCATCTCATTTGGAAGCTTTGTCATGTGGCAATGACACATTTCTGTGGCTTTGTGAATGAGAAATGCAGTGGAGAAAAGAACCAGAGGGAAAAAGCCAACAACCACCCCCAATAAAAACATAATTATTGCTGTACTCTTATTTGGCATCCAAGCAGTGATTTGTGTTGTATGTCAGAGCTGTGGGAAATGAAGCTTTCATTAACTCCTGTTTTGCACTTCCTTTTGAGATGACCAAGCAATTTTGAGTTGGTATCCTTACTGTAGCAAAATGTAGGTCTATGGGATGCTTTCAGGTAGCAGGGCTACAGATCTACTGCAAGATGGTATCCAGAGGGGATGTTCTCCCTGCATTGCCTGAAAGCAGAAAGCTGCTCTGTGGTCCTATGCCACTTCTTGTAGCTGGTATTTTTGTCCTTATGTGTTTCACTTGTCTCTGTGGCCGCTGTCCCCAGTGCAGAGAACAGGACTATCGCGTATCCTCATGTCATCTCTGAAGTACAACCCAGGCCCCTTTCTGCAGCAGGGCAGTACTCAATGATGCTCCGGGAACAATTCTTGCAGGAATCCTTTTCAGTTCTGAAGTGACAACCTTTCCTTCCAGTGAAATTCTGGTCTCTGATAACAAAACCTTTTTGTGTTTCTGCTTCCCAGTGTATGGTTGCTGGTATGCGAGTTGCCCTGTTTTTTCCTAAAAAGAGGGGGAGAAGTGATGGGGAAAAACCCAATGTAACAGGGATGTTGTCTGTAAGCAACTCTTGTCTTTGTTATAAGATCATGCAAGCTGATTCAATCTTCCCTTGATTAGATCAAGTCTGATTTTTTTTTTTTTTTCTTGGTCTGCTGTTTCTTTCTTTAACTATCACATGTTCTAAAGTGGGGAAAAGTGCAGGGTACCTGGGGAACTTAAAACATAAAGATAAAATCTGAGAATTTGCTCTGCTTATTATCTCATACTGATCTTTTGTTCTCTGAGTAGAGAAAGCTTTCCCCTGCCTCATGTGTGGAAATAAGTCCAGGTACTTGATGTCAATTATAGTGATACTATTTAAATGCAAATTTTGTTTGTCAGACTGATCCAGTAAGATGAATAGAAGGCATTTATGTAAATAAGCATATTGTAATAAGACAATGAAGTATTTGTAATTTTGGTTGTTAGCATTTCCCTCTCTCTGAGGACGCTTTCCCTAGGTTTTTAGGAACACAGAGGAGGGATGGGAGTGGCACTTGACATTCAGTGTTGGGGGATGAAACTGTATAGAGCCATAGGCTATCGGCTGAAACAGATCAGGTTCATTAGAGGCCCAACAAAAGCGAGGACTCGCTATTTTTCATTAGCAGCATGCTGATAGGAAACTGTAGGGAAGCAGTTTAGTGCCAGCCTTTGGAGATATGATTTTCAGAGTATGATAACCTTTCACTTTTAGAGGTGTGGGGTTTTTTTTCCCTCTCTTTGGAGGTTTATTGGTAATACACTCACACTGTCATATGAATGAAATCGTTCTTATACGCATTGTCTGTGTATATAAAGCAACTTAACTAATTTTAGCTACAGTACAAAATTAAGTTGCACTATTAATGCAAATATCAAGAGTCTTCAAATGCTGAAATCTGTCTTAGACATCAAGCTTAAACGAAGATTTTAGGCTGCTTCTATATTTGATGGAGGCTAGGTGACACCTCCAGAAAGACTTAGAAGGGAACAGATTACTCTCTAGATATGTCTTTCTATTTCTATAGGTTACAGAAAGAATCTGGATGAGTTGTTTGCCATAAAAGTCAACATGCACTGACTTGGGTTACATAGGCTTGTGGCAATAGTATTGTCTGAGATTCAGTTCTACTATGGAGGAATTATCTGTGAAATAACTGAGGAGGGACCTGGTCAGCAGAAGTAAGGTTATTCTGTCCTTTATCTCACTGTAAGGTATGCAGAACATCGCTCAAATCAAGGCGGGAGATTAATGGACTGTTAGTATCTTATAAAATATCAGACTTAAACAACACTGAAATAGAGTTGTTGTCAACATTTCTTTTACTGTTACGCCAAGGTATACCACATAATTCAACATGTATCATTTAAGTATGCACTCAGGTTTTTTCAAAACTGTCAGTTTGTTCTAAACCCTTAAAAATATATTACAGCATATTGAGCAAAAACTAATTATAATCACTACTTATTTAGAATTGGTTGTAGCTTGCTTTCTGTCATATTTTTTGCAAATATCTGAGGTCTTGAATGTCGGTACTCTAAAATGCAATGCTCCTGAAAATTGGTGATTGGACTGAATTTTTCTATCAAGGTAACTTCAGATATTGTAGACTGGATTTATCCTATAAAATCTGCAAATGATATTGCAAACAGGACCAATGTTAATGTGACTGGTATAACTAAAACACTGTTAATCTAAAATATTTAGGAATGTAACTATTACTTTAAACATTTCCGCTTTCTTCTGTTTTTAATGACAGTTGGTGTTTGTTTTAAGCTTTCTTCCCCCTCAGTTCTGAAAGCAAGATGCTTGCTTTCTGCTTTATAAGAAATACCAATATTTCTAGATGACCACTGAGCCCTGTTCATCTCATGTAGCAGACATGCCAGGTAAGAACATGGCCTTTAATACCTCTGGAGGTGGCTTGTGTGTAGCCTGCTGTAGGAATGCTTTCGGTGAGCTTTCTGTTTCGATCTCTGCGCACAGAGAGCTGTGGCTATCTAGGATCTGCATTTGCACACAGCACTTGAGGTGTCATAAGGCAGAGGTATGAGCCCGGGCCCTGAACGCTGGCTGTCTATCAGTGCCATAGCGTAGGCATCGTGTTCCTACATCTGGTTTAGCAGCGCCACTGAATAACTGATCAAGCTCAGGATATTACCGCACTCTAGGTCTCTGGCCGTATTACTTAATACATGATGTTGCATTTGTAATGGTTGAAGAAAAACTGGTAAAGGTTAGACTCCTGTTTATTAATGATAATGGTCAATGGCTGTTAGACTTGAAATGATAAGGTAGGACTTCACTTTATGTTCACCCTGTCTACAAGATGCAATTGTCTCTTGATCTACCTCCCTTATAGGAAGCTTTCTTTATCTTAAGACTGTGATGTTTTAAAGATTATGGGTGATATGCAGTGGTGATTCTAAGACCACTTTGCTGTATTCTAAGAGGAAATACGGATCTAGGAGTGATGCCTGGAGGTACAAGGCAACATGCTGGATTAGAAATGTCCATTCATTTTAGGAACTGTTGGATTTGATGCAACTTTCATGGCTAGGTTTTGAATATACTATCTGGCTTTGCCAGCATGTAAAATCTCATTCCTATCTCATGCGCTTAGTAGGTAAAGGCCAGTTTTTCTAAAACACTGTACTGAAAATGAAAACATAATGTATTTTACTTTGTAACCCTTTAAGGAAAATTCTGAGAGAATTGAATAAGCTAAAAAATTCTGAAGCTCCCTATCCCCCCTTTTTAAAATACTGTCTGATAGAATTTGCTAGAGAAGTAAAAACTAATTTTTCCTGTAACTCAGTTATAAAAGCATGTGGATGGTTCAGTAGAGCTAAAAAAGGGAAGTTGTTTCTTATAAACTATACAGAGATTTAGAATAATTGTTATACAGTCCTGTTGTGTTACATTCTAGCTGAATCTTCTGAAAGGGTATGCTCAACAAATAACTTGCAGAAAATCCATCTGTCAGTCCTGGCTCTCTACTTCTGTTCCTGGAACATCTACTGCTATATCAAACTTTTTCAAGCTAATTAACAGAACTGCATTCTGAATGCTTATAGCTAATTGAGTCTCCATTACAGATGCAGGGGTATTCTAGTTCTGTCATCTTGTTGATATTTGAAACATGCCCAGTAAGTCTTAACTGTACAAAAGCCTGTGGAACAAGAACATGTCAGGAGGATGACCGTGCCCTCTCTCAGAACCAATGGATATAGAGAGCCCACAAGTACTTTGAATAGACTTTGAGGTTCATTTGCATTTCCCAGGTAACCTAGAGAATGGAATCGTCCCCCCGAAATCAATGTTAGTGTTCTTATTGAACAAAATCTGATCTTGTGATTCCAAGTTCCTGGGCCTACCAAAGGAATTTAGAGGGATTTTGTAAAATTAGGTTATTTTTTTAACCATTTAATTAACATAAGTATTCAGGAGTATGGTCATGATACTCAGTAGTGAAATAAAAAGCATTTGGTAAGTTGGCCTTTTCCACATCCTGTATCAACAGGTCCCCTGTCCTGTTCATCAGTGGGACCAAATTTACTCAAGCCTTTATTTTGCTGCTTATGTACTTACAGAAGCACTTCCTTGCTTATATGAATATGTTTGAGCTAACAATGCCTAAGCCCTGTTTTATTTATTGTTCCCTTTCATTCTTAGCACCACCCCAAGCCCTTTGCTTGCCAACCCTGCCCATCACTCCCTCACAGGGTTGCTGGTAACTCTCTCTCCTTCATAGTTCCCAGTTTTAAGCCCAAAGAAAAACTGCTGTGGAAGCTTTTGTCTCCTTGAAACAGTTATATTTGAGTTTTGGTGTGGGTGGAACTAGATGGAAGTGCAGACATGCAGCACTTCCTTCATGTAAGCAGTACTTAGTCATGGCTTATAGCCATACCAATCATCCTTTGATATATGTAGGAGTTGGTGAATTCATCTGGAAGAACTTGAGAGAACAAGGCTTTAATAATCAAGTGAAAGGAAGGAGATTCAAACATCTGGAGTGCTCCTCAGATGAGAGCTCTCTGATTTTAAGTGAAACCTTGCTACTGCTTGCTTTTTTTCCACTTGTTTGTACACTATTAGTCTTAATGGAACACACACAATTTTTCTGTTCCCACATACAAGGATGATGGCCCTGATCAGTCTATTCCAATATGCAATAGAATAGGTTTGGTAGGACAGGTAGAGCCAGGTTTAATTTGTAATTTTAATTATTTTTCTAGGTTCCAAACTTGCTAAAGGTGTTTAGTACTTGTTGCTATACTTCTTTCCACCACAAATTACTTTCTAGGAAGTGTTATCTTGCTGTTTATGGAAAACTATGAATGTAACTTTAGAAGCCTTTGATCTACTGTTGGGGGAAGTCCTTGGGTCCAAGTTATGAAGTCTGTTTCTTGTGTTATCTTACCTAGAATTTATCCTTATAGTAAGAGTGGAGAATAAGTGAAACAGGAATTGAAACCTTAAGTTCTTGCTGGTTCCTGCCCTTGCTTCCCCAGTGGTGATAGTTGTATACCTTAAGAGTATGTTGTGTTTTAACCCCAAATGGTAACTGGACAAGTTAGCCACTTGCTCACCCCTCCCCAGTGGGGTGAGGAGGAGAATCAGAGAGAGAGACAGAGCTCATGGGTTGAGATAAAAACACTGCCAGGACAGCGAAGGAAAAGATGAAAAACTTATCTTTGTACATTATTATTAAAATATAACTGAATATATAAAATGAATGATGCACAATTTCTTACCATCTGGCCACCAACACAGCCCTCTCTGAGCATCAGCCAGGTAGAAGGGATATTCCCCGCAGCCATCCCAGAACAGCAAGTTCTAGAGAGAGCGCGAGGGAACAAACAGCCGAATGAATGAACAGGTCTGAACAGAAACAAATGAAAATAGAAGTAACAAGAAGGGGGAACATGAACAGAGCACAAACCAAACAAGGAACCAAAGAGAAGAGGCAATGGCCGACCCTCACTGACACCGGCCATGCCGTCCATGGTATGGAACACTCTCTTTGGCCAGTTTGGATCAACTCTCCTGGCTGTGCCCTCCCAGGTTTTTGCACCTGCACATCAGCAAAGCTTGGGAAACTGCAAAATGTCCTTGATCGTTCAGCAGCATCCAACACCAGCAGCACGCTATCATCATGTTTCACATACGGATTCCAAGACACAGGAGCTGCTGAAAACAAAATTAGCTCCATCCTGGCTGAAACCAGGACAGGGTATTTTTGTGATAAAGTCTGTAAAGATATGAAATACTTGTATCAGTTTGGCTAACAGAAGTTGAAGAAAAGGTAAACCCATCTTCAAGGCTCTTTTAAAGAAAGATTATTCTGTCATGTTTTAAAGACATGCTTTACCTAGAGCAAAGTAGTATTGAATAAATAACCAGAAACAAACAGGGCAGACAAAGCAGTGTGACTTAAGTCTTAAGGAATTGGTGGAGGGGTGGAAGGAACCAAGTGGGAGATGTGATAGAACTGCTGAGCAGGATTGTTTTCTTATAATGAAGGTTATTTTCTTTCCTATCTGTGTTCAAGTGGCTCCTACCAACTTTCACTGCGTAGAAGGCAAAAGGCTTGTATGTATCTATGTACCAATGTGTTACAGCTATCAAAAGAATATTGGCTACAATAAAAACTCATTCGAGTCCAGTTAGAGGCTGTGTGAAGCCAAGGCTTAAAACAAAAACAGCTTAAAAGCAGCCTTACCTTCCCATAGAGTCTTAAGGAGGTGGGCATCAATTTAAAGCACTGTGCGAGTGGAGGGACTGCAGAGCCGTCAGCTCTTCTGAAGATCACTTCATGAAAGAACAGCACAAACCAGCCACACTTTCTGCAGTTGTCTTCCCTGATGTTACATAACTTCTACATTTACCCAGTTGCAATTTTGTTCTAGCAGTTTGAGTTGTTCATTCCCTTCCTAAGAGGTTTTTGTGGGTTATGAACTTAGCTTTGATATTTCTTCCCTTTCTCACTCTTGTTATACAGATTTAATCAGTTATACCTCATCATTCTTACTTTACCAATAGTGGTAAGCCTACTAAAGAGATGGCGGGGAGCAAGGTACAGGGTTTTTTTAATCTTACTGAGCTGGTTATGTATACCTTGTCACAACATGAGGCAGGTGGAATTTGGTGATTGTCAGCCTTTTGGAAAAGTTTTAGCGGGGGGAAAAAAAAAATCACACGCTTCTGTTTATACCAAATAATTCTAATCAAGCCAGGAGGTGCAAAGAGGACCCTTAAGAACATTGTTTTTCAGTGAAGACCAGACTGTAAGTGTCTTGGGAGAAGAGGCATATGAGTAGAAAGATTAAAAGTTAAATGGCAGCTAACTAAGGAAAATTTTGCTGCTTCCTAATTCTGTAGTGTGTCAGAAAGTATGGTTTCTAAATAATTCAAACCCCAAAATAAAATAATATCCCTACCAGTGGTCTTGGAGCAACTACCGTCTCCACAGCTGCTAGGACTCACACTGAGGACTGGATTGAGCAAAGCCAGCTAATTTAGCTCCAGCCACTATCAGCAGCAGTATTAGTCAGCTAGTTGTAATGATAAGGACTAGGAAAACTTTTAATGAGCATCAGTGTGGTGTAAATGGGAGGGAGGGATGATCTGCAGGTGGCAGATGGTAATGAATGCATGGTGAGGGTAGCCTGCCAAATTGCTTCTCTGGCAGTGGCGAGATGATGCCCATATGCTTGCTTTGCAGCCTGGCACCAACACTAGCCTGCTGCTTCCCATTCTGGATGCAGGTCAGCTGGAGTTAGCCTAGGGTTCCCTGCATCAATGTGCTACCTTCTCCCATGTGGACCTTTCGCTACTCATTTTCATCCTTTTTCTAATAATAGGATAAAGGGCTATGTCACTGGGGGTGGTTTGGGGTTTTTCCCCTTTGGCCACACATGCCCTCTGTTGGTGGTTACTGTCAGCCTTTGGAACATACTGTGCACAAGCTGGCGTGAATAGCAATGGGAGCAAATCGGCAGAATCTACATTTTATGCCACAAGAAGATGCATAACTACACTTCTCGGTTTGAGAATCAGCAAAGCTAATGAGGACTGTTCCTCTGGAAGTCACGCCTGGGTGGGTGTTACAGGGGTGAGACATCTCCGTGCCTAGAGAGCCTGGCACCTGTACCACCCAGTGGAGAGGGTGCACCCGGCTCTGAATGCAGTTCCATTTTGCACTGCTCTTGCCAGCTGCTACTCTTTAACATCTACTATGCTGCTATATATGCTTTCAATAAAAAAAAAAATTTCTTAGCCTAGGCTGTGCTATCCTTAACAACTATTAGAGATGAAGGCCTAGCAGGGAAAACTACTGCCTCTGTATCTTATTAAAAAGTCTTCTTGGTAAGAAGCTGTTCGTATTCCTGATAATTTCAAATCATTGTGGAAAAAACAGGGTGAAGTCTGTATTGAAACCTCCTACTGAATCACCAGAGTTCACTGGTGGGGATTCTTGATATGGAAACCAGCTCATTGCTGAATTGGTTTGAAATGTGAAAGCTTGTTGAAACTGTATTTACAAAAGTTTGAGATGCTTGCGATTTCTAGGAAGGCCTAGAAAGGAGACAGTAGTGGGTGTTTTTCCTAGGAGTTATGTAGTTTTCTAGAGTTGTGAATCTGTTTGCTCCATGGCACCAACTTTCTACATTAATCTATGTGATGGGCTAGAGATGGGTAATGTGCATCAGGCAGAGACCAAGTAACACTAGATTAGTCTTTTTTTCAATCAGATTTTGTAATAAGAGAATGGTAATGGATCGCTTCACCTAGTTTATTTCCCCCAAAACTGGAAGCAGCTGTGAAATGTTTGTGTCATTGGAAGTGGTCCAGGGGAATGTTCCTCTTGTGCATCATGAGCTTGCAGTGGCAGAGACAGTAAGTTTTACCAAACAAAAGTGGATAATTCACAGAACACCAAAGGCCTCATAAAACTGATGAGAGCAGGTAATATCAGGCTCATTGACTTTGGTTTCTGTGCTGACATCAGAGCTCTGAAGTGGAATATGCTCAGGCTTAGTGTGAAAGTTCTAAGTTTTCTTCACCCTCTAGACTTTAAAGATTTTTGTACCTTTGACCATGAGCTCAAGTTCTGAATTCTACCAGTTGTCTCCAGAAAGCATGTGACGTATGGGACTTTTTGAATATTTTTTGAGCTGGAGAGCTTCAACTTGTACTCCTGCTGTAGATTTTTAGAGAAGCAGATGAAGTGTGTTCTGCTTTATCCTACTACTCAGAGCTGTCAGCCCATGCAGCATTTCTTGGTTGATGCAATAAAGCTGCTGTACAGTGGTTGCTAGAAGATGTTGAGCTGTTAAATCCTTGTTATGCCAAAATGTTTGCATCACCTCAACTCTATCATTCTTCTGGGCTAACCTTCACAGTAGCTGTGTCCTAATATTGCTGTGAAGACTAGCTGTAGCCCTCCCTGAGCTGTTAACAGATGACTGATCCTGGAGCCCGTTTTTCTTTCACATCTGGTGGCTTTAAAAGGATAGCAAGATTGTAGCTTTAATAATGGTGACGAGAACAGATATGTAAATGAAAACAGGGCTGTTCTTGGAAACAAAATACTGAGTACTGATATAGGACATCTGGATACAGTTTCTAGTTCCTGCAACTTATAACCACTCAATCAATTCTGTGGTTTTTGCAGAATTGTGTTTTCCGTAGCTGTGATGTGTTTTGAGGCTGTGGTGAAGAGACAAGGAATAAATTGGTCATTGGCTCCGTAATAGATACAAGAAATGCATAACACAAAGCCAAAACTATTGTGTCCTCTTCCTCTTTGTTGCAGGGAGGAAAAAGTTGATGTTCTGTTTGAAGATGGGACTAGGCTTGGCAGGCACACCAAGAGTTCAAGAGCAGGCAATGTGATTTTGTAGAAATGAGCCTTTTAAAAGTTAATCCATCTTATCAGCAGTTTGCATGCTCCTAGTTTAATGCTACTTTTCTCTGCATCTAGTGCAAACAGCCAGGAATCACTCCAGTGCTCCTTCAGCTGAAACCTCCAGACAACATTTGCACTAGTCTGTTTGAAGTGACTTATGTCAAAGTCCCAATTTAGTAATATTTATGTTCAGTCTTTCTTCCCTGAAGTGGGGGAAGGGCCTGAAGTGGCCTTGTTTAGTGTGTAAAACTGAAAAGAAGGTGGAAAATAAAGAACAGACAGCTTTTCTGTTTACTAACACTTCCTCTCTAACTTACACTCTATGGATTTTGTTTGATAAACAAGTGATAAGATGTAACTGACAGTAATGATTCAAACTTCCTAGGAAAACTCAAATCTAAAAGTGAGATTTTGTGACTAAGTTGAAAAATGTAAATTTTCCTATGAAAATCCTTATGAATACATAAGTGTACATATATGTACCCTTAGCAACAAAATGGCTTTGGAATCCAAGCTATGGTGATAGGTGCATCATTAATTCCAAGGTGTGTGTGGGTTTTTTCTTCTAGTATATGGTCCAATCAGAGACCATGGGTTTATATATGTACAGATTTTGGTGAGGATCTCTATAAGTCAAAGTAAATGGAATTGGAAGAGCTGATATAGTGTCATTCTAACTCAAAGTTCATTTTTGTGAGCTTCTGGTCATACTTATCATTAATGGTCTAAGAATATGGATCTTCCTACCTGATGCTGTCACCTTGTGAGATGCAAAGACATTGCAAAGCTTGAGATAGCTGGAAGTGTTTACTTTTTGAGCAAGTGTCCCACTAAAAGGATTGAAATGTCTTTGTACATCTGACCTCTTGAAGGCTGGGATGAAGATATTAATGAACGCCTGCTCCTGAGGCTTGTATAGAGACTAGAGTTTTGGTCACAGTATAGAAATGCTCCTCATTTTATTAAGAGACAGTTCTGACAGCAAACAGTTTGTGCAATCCACAGAAAACCAAACTCTTGAAAATCTTGAGGGATTACTGCTGTGAGGAACATACTGGTACAAAAACCCACAGAAGTTATGCCTCACAATAAGGTATTTACTGAGGGCTTGCTGTACCTCCCAGGGCTGTGCTGCTAAATAGTAATTGTGACCAGCAAGACAAGGTGATATGAAATTAATGTTAAGAATATAGAAACTAATTGCTGCCTTCATGTGAGTGTAGTAAAAACTTCTGGTAAGGGCATTTAATTTTAGTACTACTGTTACTGAGTAGTTGTAGTAAAACTACCACTTTGCTCAGAGCTCCCTCAGTCTTCTGGTATGTTTAAAAGTGAGCACGTAGCAAACTTCTTGCTAGCAAAAATATATTGCAGCTCTAGCTGGATGCACGAAAAGTGTGTTTCTAATGTATTAGATGGTTAATGGGCTGTGCCAGTCTTGTGGGGATAGCAATGCACGGAACTGAGCTTGTATATTAGTTGAACTCTGGCTTCAATAAGGATACTCTTGAGTAGATATCTATGTTATGATTAAAATGTTTACAAAAATTTTTTCTATGCTTTTTGACATGTTTCTAAAGCATAGAAACTTTACTCAAGTCTGTTTTCCAAAGCTGTTGTTGGCAAAGTGTCTGGGTGCTTCATTGATCTTGGGCTTCTGGGTCTACAGTGAAGCTACTGCAAGATGTTCAGGCTGATGTTTGAAAAGTTTCCTATGCTGCCAAAATACTTGTCTAGTGGATCCTGGGGGAAACAAAGTAAGACCCCAAGAATTTCCAGAGTTTCACTTTATTCCTGCAAATGACTGCTGGCTGACTGCATAGCTGGAACTGTGGTGTTATCCCCAGCCTGTGGCTGTGCTGGCAGCTGGACTTGGGTAGAAAATCATTCATCTAGTGACAATAGTGGAGGGGGTGGGGGAAAACCATGAAGCATGAGCTAGCTGGAAGGTCTTGGAGAGAAAGCATTTGTGTTGCCAAATGCCATTCTGAGGAAAAAGCAGTTTAAAGAAACCTGTGTTTGGCAAACTTCCATTTGGGAAAGATTTACACTCTT
>KL274766.1:44453-60644 GCA_000699545.1 Podiceps cristatus
GTATTTGAACAAAACATTTTGGTCCTATCAAAACATGATGTCCTAATTCACTTCAATTTTAAGCATTTCAAGGTGCTTGAAAAGCCAACTAAATGGAAGTGTAGAGCCTACACAAACTGTATTCTTAGTGAGAAAAAGCCTTTGTTCCTGTGCACTCTACTCAAAACAAATGATTAGTCTCTTCTGTGCTATAATCCATAGGTGCCACAGAGTATGTAAATTCACATAGGAACTGTGGAGGTTCCAGCTATTTGCTGCAACATTCTTATGATATTGTTGCACATCACTTGATTCCACTATAAGAATATCAGTTAGTGCCTATTTCCTCACCACAATTATAGCAATCACAAGCAAATCTAATTTATGGATATTAATGCATATATGTGCTTTTCTGATCACTTTGAGTAATCATAGATAGAAACTAGCATTTCACTCTTGATCTGATCCTGAATGCTCATATTCTTTAATAAACTAAATTAGACACATCTAATTTAGCTCTTTTCTAAACACATCTAATCGGTGAGAAGCAACTGTACAATCAGACTGCAAGTAGATTAATTACTCTTAGAGGTGGTTACAATGTCTCCTTATGATGTGTGCTTTCTTTTTTTTTTTCCTTATGAACGTACCTACAGCCTCCTCTGGAGTGACAACCAAGTAGATGGCAGGAGTCTGGGGTTGGGGAGGCAGAATACTGAGCTCTTTTCCCCTTGCTTTCTCTATCTTGATGAGAGTAGGAAACGACATGACTTTATCACTATTATTTATTCCTTTGTAAAGTATCACAAGTGTATACAACACTGCTCAGCATATGGGAAAGGGCTAGGCAAACATGTCCTTGCTACAGACCTTAATTTAGAAGCAAATTGTACATTCACAGGGCAGTATAATTCATGACAGTCTTATTGGTCTAATATTTAATAAATTTGCTGCATCATGTGTTTTAGTTCTGCTCTTTGAATAGTTACCTTGTTCTTTTGTTCTTTCCTCTTGTCAAGTACAGTGTGCTCTTTCCAGAGCAGGGTTTATCTTTTGTGTTTGTATAATACTGAGTGACAGCCCTCCTTTCTCTGAGAAACCCCCTCTATTGGCTCTGCCAGGGAGAATGGCAAAGATGGTGAAGAAAACTGTTCTCCATGGTATAAGATCTATTGGCTGATTTGGAAATAGGTACTTCTCAATTATCTCTTCTTTGTGAGATTAATTAAATATGTTCAAGTGAATAAATGTGCTTGATTCTTATCAGCTCTGGTTGCAGATCAGAATGATGTTTGGGTTTTTTTAAGCACTGCACAGTTTCACAGAAACTAAAACTGACAGCTGTTGGCTTACACTTGGTATGTTAGTATTGCTACAGAAAAGCATGCTATAGTATCTCCAGGGATGAGCTGAAATTTTATGCTTTATTTCTGCAGATCTCTAAACTACTTCCAATGATTTCAGAATTGCCAGGGAAGGAGACATTAAAGGAAATAAATAAGTGTCCATGACCAGCTGGATCACATTCTCTCCACATTATTGGTTTGACTAGCTATCCAGTGAAGGTCTTGCAGGCCTTCTATTATTGTTTCCAGACACAGGAAACTTGCTCCTAAGCATGTAGCACACTGCAGACAACACAGCAGTTGGTGCTCGTGATCCTGTGAGGCCTGGAGACCCCTAGCAATGAAGCTTTGATATCTGCCGTAGGAAGAATGCATGGACAGATGAGAGACTGCCCAGGATCAGTCACCCTCCTGTTTAGTTGGGAGCACTGTTGTGAGGTGCTTGGCCTGCGTGTGCCTTGCTGAGGAGCACTGGTAACAGAGGTGGTAACAGCAGGCAGGATTCCCTGCCCATGGGACACCCTGATGTGACAGCTGAAGTGTAAAACCCCTCTTCTGGATTGGATTTTTCTTTTTATGGCAACAGGGAAGGGTAAATGGCATGACAACCCTGTGCTGCTTGGTGATCTCAAAGGGACAACTTGTGTAATTTTCTAGCTGCATCTTTGTTCAGGCCACTGTGCAAAGGTGATAGGTATTCTTGGATCCTCTTCACATCAAGAAGAGGGCCTGAACCTCACACTGTAGATGGAAGTCAACGTATTCCTCTCTTAACTTGCAATAGAAAAGTAAATGTTGTGTTAGATGCCTACAAATTATTACAGAGGACTGATCTGAGAAGTTTGATGGAAGGTGTGAGACTTACGCTTACTAGAGTGGCAATTCTGTTTTGGGGAACTCAGGTTCTGGAATTTGCCCAAGGAACCCCAAATCTCTGAATCTTTTCCCTAAGATCTTAACAAGGGGAAGGGGGGGATGCTGAGAATCATTAAGCTGGTAGGAGGGAGAGTCTTCTGAGGAGAGTTCAGTAGCCAGCAGGAGCCTGGTAACTTGAACAACAGTATGTACCACAGCTGTTTGAACTGCAGATTGATGGGAGCTAATTGGAGTTCAAGCAAAACATCTGGGGCTGTGAAATGAGGCTGCAGTGTGTGGTTTCTTAAAAAAGCTGTGGTATCCATCATGGTCAAAGGACAGCAGCTCCTCGATGGACAGCAATTTGCTGGTTCATGGACTCTGTAAACTACTACTCATCTACTACTTTCCTGCTACCACAGTTAACTTTGTTCAGGTGCATATGCTTTAAGGCAGTAGCATTTTGGATATCTGTGAATTGACAGAAATATATAGGGCAGCAAGGCAGGGCTTGTAGAAATGAGGGGAGTCAAATGAGAGGCTTTGGGTGATCAGAAACCTGTGCTCTATATCACTCTGAAAGGTGGTGTGCTGACCTACTCGGACACCCATTAGAGGAAGGTCAGAAAGGACCATCCCAGTGTCAGTACAGCTCTCCTTTACTCCGAAGCTGGAGGAAGTTCACTAGGAAGAGCCAGATTGGGCTGAATAAGCATTAGGTATCTGTGGTTCTGTAGGAAATATAAGCCCACTAAAAACAGTTGATGTAAAAATTATTACAGCTGAAGAATAAAAGCAGACCTGTACTACTAGAGATTTGTTACTTTTATTTCAGTTAAAAGTATCTGTTTTTCTCAAGTCTAAAAGCCTTGTACCTGAAATATTCCAACAGAGCAACTTCTGCCTATTTTCATCTGACACTATTTGTGTTCCCCTGAGCACAGAGTAGATGAGCAGCTCCTACCTGAAGCCTTGAGCCATGTGATCCTCAGTGCATACAATGTTTTTCCCTGTGTTATGTAGAAACTGATGTAGTGAGAGCCAACTGTGAAATGGTATTTATGGGTGGCCTTCCTAGGCTTCTCTGCAACGCAATGAAGAGCTGCTTTATGGTGGGAGCTTCAGGTCTTGGGATGGTCTAAACAAATGGTGGAGCTTCAGTGGCTGTTGAAGCATCCCAACAGCTTGTTAGTACTTGATTTACAAATTCTTGAGACATTATGTGAGATGTACCAAATGCTTGGTCATTCAGATGAAATGCTTTCCTTCGAACAGCTATTGGAAAATGACAGTTTAAACTGTTAGCTCATAGAGCATGGATTCCTCAGCTTGGTACAAAGAGTGATCAGCCTGTGAAAGTTAAAGGCGTGCAGCACACAGGTGCTGTCTGAGCAGTCAGTACTTGGGTTTGCTGCTAGTACCAATGGCTGGGCTAGAGAGAAAATTTGGGAAGCCTAGTTGCAGACTTACTCGGCATATAATTGCTGTTGTGTTTACTCCACTGAACTTTTGCTAGTGAAGCATGTGTGTATCTACATACCTGATGCAATTCTATCACTAGAGGATCTGACCTTTCTGCTGAAAGTGGAATGCCTGAAATCAAGCTAAATAATGGTTTTACTGGACAGGAGACACTAAAACATCTGAGTTGAGGTTGTCTGCCCCACAGTTTAGGCACTTGGGTATAGGTTAAAGTGGGAACAGGATATTAAAGATAACCGGATTTAAGTTTTACCTCAGATGCTTCTTTTTGCTCTTCTGAAATTTGCTGACTTAGAGCCTGTGGGAGTTCCTGCTCTGTTAAGAGAAGGTTGCCTCATACTCTTCCCAAGCATTGCGTCTTTCTTCTTGGCTGAAGGTTTTTTGGTGTCACTGTGTATGATGCAGAAAGATGCTTTTTAGTGTAGTGTCCCCTAACAGAGACATCTTTGAAAGCACGGGAGGAGGATGAATTTATACTTGTTCCTGCTTTTGTTACTATTGGTGCAGAATTAAGATTGGAGCGGTGATGTGTGTGGGTTTTTTTTCTGGGGGCTGGGGTGTTCTGAAAAGGGGACTCCTTTATATGTAACAGGCATTAATTGCATGATAGTTAACTAGTAGGAAGTGTTTCTTTAATGAAGGTAGTGAAATAAGGCATAGAGAATAGAGTAGGCATCTGCTTGACTGGAATTGGCTCTGCTGTCTGCTTCTGAGTGGCAGAACACATCAGTTGTTCTCAGCCTATATAAGAAATGATTTTGGGATTGCATGGTGTTAATCTCCTAACCAAAGCCAAACTGAACAGTTAAAACATCGCTTCTTTGTAGGTTTAATAGCAGATTGAGTCAAATATCTAGACTGAGCTGTGTCAGAAGGTACCTTCCCTGCTGGAATCGCACAGCTGTGCCTGTCTGAGAACTCTTAGTTTTTTCCTTGGACCCCACTGGCATCACTGAGGCTTTGCCAATGCCAAGAGTTTTGATTGCGGAACTCCATGGTGCCTCTCATGAGATCAGGGCTTGAAGTTCGGCTTTGCTTTCACTAGTCGGAGCAATTCACTGAGTGAGTAACATCACATCTGTGAAGCACTGGAGCATTTATCTTTTCAGCTTAATTGTGACGGGAATGCCATCCAGCAAAGAGAAAAGTGCCAAATTACTCTTGTTTTCAGTACAATATTTAATCAACATGATAGTATTAAAAACATTCTAGCTTCCTTCTTTTTGCTCCATTAGCTTTCTATCTCTTCAAATCCGATTGTATGATACATCTTAGTCTCCCTTACCCTGTATCTTAATTTCTTTCTTTGGTAATAGCCTTATGCCTCAATGCCTTAATTGATTCATCATGCAACATCTTACTATGTATCATCAGCTACTTGCTGGTCTGTGTAAGCTAATACTTCTGCAGTAGTGATCACAAAACATGCTTCAGAACATAAAGCTATATCCAACTGTAATTGTACGGGATGACCTTTAGTAGCAGAAAGTCAAACATAAGGAAGCAGAAACAATATTGTACTCAGTCATGATAAACGTGCGTTTGGGCTTTTCAGAAAAGCTGACAAATCAATTGTTTCTAAGCTTACCTCTTCTTATGGAAAATCTCAGTAGGAGGGGGTGAAATATGTTTGTTTATAACAGGTTTCATGCTGTCATGTAAAATTTAACAGACAGTCTCCTGCCAACAATGAAAATCTCTGGGATATAGTTATTCCCTTGATTCTGCTTGGTGGTTTAAGAAAAAGTTATAGAAATAATATGACCTTATCTACAAATTCTGCAGGTTGTTCTAACTGTTCCTTTAGGATCTATTATGCTTCTGTAGCACCTATTTGTTTTACATTTATTGTAATGGGGAAAGCTTTTCTGGGGAGAAGCAAAAATACCTCTTAACCTACACTTCCAGCTTTTTAAACTGCCTAACAGAAACGTGCTTTTAAATGTTACTAAGAGTTATTACACTGGTTCTAGACACTGCATCTGTACTTGTGAAGGCCAAAGTATGAAACAGGATGAACAGTGGAACTTGAACAGCCTGTTTTTATTGTCCAAGCAAAAAGGGAAAAAATAAGATATGCGATGGGGAAAAAAATTCTACTCTTAAATACCAGGATTCCTTGTGCTCACATGAGGGCTTTACTCTAATCCAGTGCTGCTTGTGGTGAAGCTTTGGAAGTATTGTAAGCAGACTGATGCCTAAGCAAGATGAAGCCCAGACAAACTCCAGCACTGTAAAGGTATACAGGGCGACCTCGTTTTGGAGGTGTCTCTTATAGGTGGTTAAAGCAATCTAGATGGCAAAGTTAGACAAACTGCCAAACTTTCAAGGTGAAATTAATTCTACCCTGCCTTTTCCTTGCACAATAGATCAGCTGAGGAGTGGCAAATATACTGTGAATTTGAGTCCCTCTCATTTAGTAAGAAGCCCCATGTAATAGTGTCTTGAGTGAAGTAAAGTTAAATAGCCATCCCTAGTGACTGATCTCTGTTTAGCTCAGATAAGGTTGATTTTAGCTGACTACATCAGTGTAAAAAATGCAGTGCTCTTTCTCTGGGATTTGATATTAAGGTAGATACTTTTGTGCTGAAGACTCCAAGTCTTGGTTATACAACATGTCCTAACTTTTACTGGAGTTTTCAGTTGAAAGTATGCAGAACCCTGCAGGGGGATTTAATCTAGTTCTAAGGGAGGTACGTGGGTACTGCAAGCACATACATAGTTGCTTCTGCTTGATGTATTGCATGGGCTGACTTGCTCTGCCACTAACAGTATGAAACTACCTGGAGTTTATGGCAACTCTTTTCTGCCTGTTTACTGCAATGTTCCATGTAAACATGGCACAAATGGTTTTCAATCAGTGTATGTTTCTGAAAAGGTGTTACAGCTAGACTAGAAAACTCCCAGGAAAGCCAGTATCTAGAGTCAATCTGAAGGGACAATTTTCAAGGATCTTTGTTTAGAAAGCAGATAAATGCATGACTGAAGGCTGGGAGAAGGGAGGGGAGAGTTGGAAGCTCCAAGAGGTACAAGGCAAAAGACCCCATAAAAGCTGGGAAGTAAAGAAGTCCTTGCAACATTAGTGAGTCTAGGCTGAGGAGCCCATGGGACTTCAGGCAGCTGGACAGAAATTTAAGGTTGTAAGGTCAGGGCTGGACGTGGCTACTGCAAAGATTTTCCCTCTTCTGCCTGAAAGATGAGGCATCTACCAGGCAGTAACATGGTGCATACCCCAGCTTGCCATCTGAAGAAGTTGCCCTCAAGCCCTGTATACTACAAATCTTGCTTTAAGGGAAGTCTGGAGGGGAATTAATTTACACTGACTCTTAAGCAGTCCATGCAGGGAAGATGTTCTGGGATCACAAACCCTCCTTTCAGGTGCTCTGGCCGGAATCCTGGCTGGGGATTAGGGGTAAACAGTGTCAGGGGCTGTGTTTGATGCTTGTCTGCCCCTGTGCCACCCCCAACCAACTTCTTTCATCAAATTCAATACAGACCCAGCTGGAAAAAAAAAAATAAATTTGCCTTTTAACAGTTTTTTCCCACAAAGATCACATCCAGCTCATAAATAGCCACATAATTTATATTAATTTGCTAAATATTAAGATCTAGGACCACGTAGTCTTAATGCTGGTACATTGTGCATTTCATAAATAATAGCAAAAAGTCCACAACAAATTAGTAACTTTTGGGAACAAATTTTGCAATTGCATATCTAGGCATAGCTTAGATATTTTCATGTTTGTTTATAAATGCATCTTCAGAGTACTGCTTAGTAAGAGTAACTTATTTTATTCACTAGTCAGCAGTTGGCACAACAGGCAGTTAAACTTCTAAATCATTTTTTTGAGCTTAAAAAGTGCTCTTATAAGATTAACATAAACCTAGAGGCCAAATATGAGATGGGAATATGATATATATTGTGCAGGAGGTAGTTCAGTTGCAGACCTGTTCAGTTGAACTTCAGATAATGTGAAAGCCTTGAAAGCTCCATAAGAAGAGCTAACAACTGGAAAGCAGTTTGGATATAATGCTTGCTAAAGAGGGAGTTAAATGACATGGGTTTAAACAGAACTCAGCACATGCTGTGTTCTCTTTAAATGTGTTCACTGTTGAATAACTGAATGTGTGTGTTGGTGGAAATTGAGGCCGTGTAGGTATCTGACTAATTGATCTGTAGATGCTAGCAAGCGTTGAGGTGCAGGGAGCACAGAGACTGTTTCTACAGGAAGAAATTAGTGTGTTTTCAGCACAGAGTATTGAGAAAAGTGCAGCCTTTTCTGGTACTGCTTGCAAGTAGATTTAATTACATCTTTATGTTGAGTCTCAAGAGAGAAGAGGGACTGAAAATTTGGCTCAAAGGGGAAAGCTGTCATTGCTCTGCAGCAGTGTTTGCTAAAACTGCAGGAATCTGGTGAGGTTGGACAACTGCAGTATTTTCTTGCTGGAGAAACAAAAGATATTGGGATAAGGTGGGGCTGGATGATTAGATACAAGTAAAGAAGAGAAGTCACTTCTTACAGTGAAGTTTAGAGGCAAGAGGGAGGAGAAAGTTAAAAAATGGCTGCAAATTGACAATAAAATCCAGACTGGAGTAGAGCACAGGAATGTCAATAGGAGTTTCATAGGAGCTGTATGAAGTGCCAGGTTTCTCCGTTCTTTTTGTTTTTTTTTTTTTTTTTTTTTTTTTTTTTTTTGGTGATTGTTTAAATTGTGGTACGGATGTTGGAGTTGAAAGGGAATTAAAACCCAAGGTGAATCTTTGACACCACCTGTGTGTTTGAGCTATTTCTTATGTGCAGCTGAAGTGAGCTGTGTATGACAGGTGTTGATCAGGCACAGAGAAAGCAGCCACTAGCTGGCAAGGGGGGAGTTTGTACCCATGTGGGAAGGACCATGAAGCTGCAGAGACTTTTGAGGAGTTCTGGGCCAAGCAGGTCACTCTTTCTGCACTTGTATCTAAAGAAATTTTCAGAGCATTTGTATGGTAATAGAAAGGAAAACAGTACAGATAAGAAAGGTCTCATGTCACAGAAGAATTAAGTGTGCAAACTGTAGCTAATTTCACTTTTTGTGTCTATGCTGTGTGGAAAAGCTGCTTTGTTCAACACATCTAAATGTTCCTGTTCAATTATTCCATAAATTGACTCTTATAATCCTGCATCTTCTGATCTTAGAACTCTAAGAAATACACAGCTTTTTTGCAACATCATCAGACCCAATAAAAGCTGTGTAAATCCTGACTGTCTCTCACACAGCTGGACATTAGTGTTAGAGATTAAAAAACAGCAACAACAAGCTTGGTTGAAACCCCCTCCTCTTATGCCTTGTTTTAATTCGGTCTGAGAAATCAAGGCTGATAGGATTACTGTCACCTGAAGTCTGACCTTTCTTGTATTCCAAAATTAGCTGGTATTTGTAGCAAGGAGCTCATGAAGGGAAGACTTAACTTTCTAGCTGTGCAGATGTAATCCCAAAGCTTCTATCCTGGTGTGTGAGGGGACTCTGGACGTAAGTGGTGAGAAGCTGCTGAGTTTGTGCCAGTGACCAAGATGCCTTGACCAGCTGTCTCTCAAGGTTAGAGAAGGGCTTGGATCAGGGAAGGTGTCCACCCACCCACTTGCATTTGCTGACCTTGCTCCCTGTGCCAGCACACCTGAAACAGAACTGCCAGAGTGAACCAAGCAAGAGCTGTTTTGGGCTGGGCTGACCAGTCCTGTGGATGAGGCAGTGGTGAGCAGCAACGCAGGGTGGTCAGGCTCTGCTGGAAGCATTTGTGGCAGCACCTTTCGTCTGCATCACTGCTGTGCTCCTCTGATGCGTGCTGGGTGTCCGGGTGAAAAGGGCAGGTCCTTGACACCCCTGCTTGAGCTGCTCTCAGCAGCTCTTGGCAGCAGGTTCAAAAATCTTCCTGCAGCAGAGAGTACAGCAGGGAATTGCTTAGCTTAGCTGCAGATTTCAGTGGATTTTCCTCTTTAAGGGGATTAGTCTGGCCCTCAGTAGTGTTTGTTTCTCCTCATATGCTTCTGAATTTAAGCAGTGGAAGTTATGAACAGCTGAATATTTTATTGCTTAACCACAGGGCATAATGTGCCCTATCATGAGATAGGACAGTTAGCTTGCTCTTAGAGCAAGAATATACACACTTTTTATTAGCAATATGGCTGTTTAACTTGGCTAATAAATGCACAGAAATTTGGGGTGTTGCCTGCACAGAACTCTCATCTTTGCATGCAGGTCACCCTATCAGTGTGGGAGAGAACGTGATTATTTTCAAATTTAAGTTCCTTTGACCTAAACACCTCTACTTTTGTAGTCACTCTACCTTCAAATACATTTCTATGGCAGCACTTATTGAAAGTTTGTTTCTGGCGATTATAGTTACACAAAATAAGTCTTCTGAGATACAGTATAAGAGAATAAGAAACAATGATAAGGATATGTATTATGATCCTATTGCATCTCTGCTGAATTGGAAATGTGCTGATGAGTATTGCTATTGCTTCCTGGCTCCCAACTTAAAGGTAGATTTTCCAAGACTGTGGTTTTGCTAAGTGACTCTTTGAAGATATAGTTTCAAGATAAGAAAAATAAATTATATTAATGTATATTTGAACAGGAGGCATTTATTACAGCTGCAGTAAGAAGGAAGAAATGAAATTGCTGAAATTCCCAGGAGAGTTGTGCAAGCCTCAGGTCTCCAGTTTATGCCTTTTGGTATACATTATTCATTTGATGTCCTACATTCATCCTTCCTCCAAACTGTATTCACTCTTTCTTCTTCCTCTATGCTGCATTCCAAATTTGATTATTTTTTTTTTTTCCTGAAGTACTGTAGTAATGTATATAGTGGGTAAGATGACTAGAAAAACCTTAGAAACATGATTGACCTCAGAGTTATTTACAGAAAGACCAAAAAACCCCATCAAACCCAAGTAAAGAGAAATGGGAAAGGATACAGTTTGTTGCAGAGCGATTGAGGAGACCTTGCCTAGTGTTTACTAGTTCCCTTTGTCTTGGATAGAACCCACCTTTGAGCAGCAGCTCTCTGGGCATGTTCTCTGAGCTCAGGGAAGCTGCGTAATTATCATTCAATCATGAGTGGTGTCATGGGGACAGACTTTTAGGAGGGCCTGTTATGATAAGACAAGGGGTAATGATTTCAAAGTAAAGGAGGTTAGATTCATGCTAGATATAATTAAAAAATTTTGTTGGGGTGGTGAAGCCCTGGCACAGGTTGCCCAGAGAGGTGGTAGATGCCCCATCCCTGGAAACATTCCAGGTCAGGCTGGACGGGGCTCTGAGCAACCTGATCTCATTGAAGATGCTCCTGCTCATGGCAGGGGGTTGGGCTAGATGGGCTTTAAAGGTCCCTTCCAACTCAAACTATTCTATGATTCTATTTTCTATAAAAATTAATTTCTGAGATATGGGGGAACTGAAACAGAAACCGTCATTAGAACAATAGGTGTAGGGTTGCTGTAGCAGTGTTCTTCCTTACTTCTGACATAAATGCATCTCCTGGCTTCCCAGAGTGTTTGCAAGGGCCATGTACTTGTTTTTTATTAATAACTGTTTTTGAAATTAGCCCTTTGGACTTGATTTCAGGAATATAGTGAGTTGACTTACACTGCTTGACTTGTTCTACTTCAATGCCTTAAATGCACTCCAAAATATGAAGAGGTGCTGAGCTCAGCTGCTCTTAGCTCAGTGCCAGCTTCTGATGGAAGCGTTGATGTGTGCACGTATGTGGGTCCTTGATGAAAAAGCAGAGATCCTGACAATCTGGTGGATGTTCCCTGCCACTAGTGCTTCTGTCACTGCCTCTAAGACCAGAAATATTCTGTTGAAGATCCTTGGATGCTTGACGTATCTAGATAGTTTCCATTTTGTCTTAAATGTCTCATTGCAGCCTGTGTCTGTAGTGAATGAGTGTATGCTACAAGTTGTTTTAATGGTTATCATTAATGCTTTTTGAGCTATTTATCTCAATGCTCTAGATATTTTTTTATTTTAGAGGCTCTCTCTGGAACCATTAGCACACTCTGATTTGATAAGGTGTAATACATGTTCTTTTCTGACTGATTAGTGTTGTCACCCAGTGCAGGTTTGCAGGTTTTTCAAAGGTGCAGCTCTCTGAAATCTGCCAGGCAATGCCTAGAGCTTCTAGCTGCCAACTGCCAGCTTTCATCAGCAATGACTAGAGAGAAAGCTGTCCTTTCCCAAATCACTTTATGTGCACTCTTACTGTTTATATAATTGGCTTCTCTTAAGTGTTCATCTTTTTCTCTGGTGATCAGACAGAAGCCTGTACTTTTTGCTGCAGCTACTGTTCTGTGAGCTAGAGTGCTCCAGGAGTGAACACACAATGAACCCCAAAGACTTCCTTTTGCTTCCTTACCTTTGTCTTTCACACAGTTATGCTCAAAGAGCTAGCTAATCCATCTTTCTTGTTCTGAAGAGAAAGGAGATTTAGGTATACTTGCACTAATCTAAATACAGCAATGTTTACAGATGTCTGCAGTTCAGTGGTCTGAACAATTTTAATCCAGACTTATGTCTACTGCTGGAGTCAAACAACTGTATTTTTTCCAATCTAAACCCTATAAGCTACCCTTGTTGGGAAAAACACCGCCTCCTTCCACCCCCTGAAAAAAATCCCAAATAAACTTTACTTTCTTTGTCTTCCCCTCCTCCCATGACTTGATAGTGCTCTGATTGTCAGCCTGTAAGAGGAAGGTTACTTCAGATCTCTTATGCTACAAGTGCATTCAGGCTGTCTGAGGATAACGGAGCTATACTTTTACAGGAGTGGTGTGGAAGATAGGCAAGACGACAGCAGGGGCTAGGATCAGACCTCAGGTTCTGGATTAGTCCTATTCACAATTGTCACTCAGTTAATTACAACTGAGCAATGATTTCAGTCTTACTCCTGTAGCTAATACAAAACCTGTAATGTCAGCTTTGCTCATTTTAGGATTAATGTGCTTAGTTAAAAAAAAAAAGTATTTGCATCTAGTGGATAGCTAGTAAGAATAGTACCTAGGGAACAACTTCCTCATTTTATGTATTTCTTTTCCCATATACTACAATGTCATCCTTGGGAATTGTGGCAGGTTGTTTTTGTGTTGGTGAGAGGTGACACCTCTACCTCACATATCGCATCCTGTTTCTGCTTGAGTGGATCCCAGGTCTCGCCTATGGGATGAACCATCTTCTGATGCCAACAGCACCCCATCAACCATGGCTAACAATTTTCATTGCTTTTCAAGTAACTTGGTTATCAATTTACAAGTTTAGCCAAACATTGGAAAAAAGTCATATGAAATGAGAGAAAAGGAAATTAATGTAACCAGTGATAACCTATTTGGATGTAGATTTGTGCTGATAAGTCCAAGGGTATTAGAATCTGACAGCAGCAGTGTTCAATCTTCCTGCAGCTGGAGCTGAGTTAGATGCTTACCCTGACAGGGGTTAAAGGTTGACTCTGTTTAAAACTCCTTATCTTTGTTATGAGTACTACAAGGACATGTGGATATAATTTTTTTTCTGGAAACAATACGGAGCCTATCAACTGTTTCTGGAACACTGCAAATGGCTGTCTCCTTGTCAAGCATTAGAGCCAGAGCTAGCTCAAGAAAATCCATCATAAACCTAAACAAAACCAGTTGATTTCTATATAAATCTTGTCAAAAGTAATCATCCAAGTACAAGGAGGTCATTTAAAACTATGTTGCTTTTTTTCTATAGTATGCATCCTTAGCTGCTTTTAATTTACTGTGTCCTCCCCTTATTTTTGCTGTGCTGTGTTCTCACACATAGGTTTTTATAATTTGATAAAGGACAGGCTGCTCTTACTGGAAATAGAAAAAGCAGGCTGCTTTTATTGGAAAAGGAGAGTAAAAGAAGGCCCACTCAGCCCTTCCCAAAAAGAAAGCAATAAAGTTTGAAAAAGAGGGTGAGTGGCAAGTGCCTATGTCAGGGATGCTTGACCAAGATTTCTAAAAAGAAAAAAAAATGAAATTATTGAACTACTGACTAGTGTTAAAAACAAAAGCCAGTGGAAAAGAACTGCTACTTGTTATCAAAATGTATACTGATTTCAATGTGTTCTTTTGGGGAGAAGTTACAACTCTTAAATTTTATATAAGCCAATGAATGTGGAAGGCAAAATTGTCTAGATATTGAGGTACAGCTAGTTTCCTAAAAAAGCTTTTGGTTAGTTTCAGACAGAGGTTTTTGTAGTAGATGAGCTATAATTGATGTTCATGTACATGATGTGAAAAATGGTTTTAAAAAAAAAAAAATCAGTTTGTGTAATGGTGGGGATCTGTATGTTCATAACAATGTGGGAAAGGGGTTAAAAGAGAATCGAGATTTGATACAAAAGAGTTAAAACTGTTGCAAAAAGATCTCACCATCCTGAGTTTCTGAATGAAGTGGTAAAATAATTCTGTATTAGTAAAGCAGTGGGCCCATCTGAACCTCATGAGGTTCAACAAGGCCAAGTGGACCTGGGCCTTCCTGGACCTGGGTTGAGGCAACCCCCCAGTATCAATACAGGCTGGGGGGTGAAGGGATTGAGAGCAGCCCTGCCGAGAAGGACTTGGGGGGTGTATGAAAAGCTGGACATGACCCGTCAATGTGCACTGGCAGCCTGGAAGGCCAACCCAGGCATCCCCAGCAGCGTGGGAAGCAGGTTAAGGGAGGGGATTCTGCCCCTCTGCCCTGCTCTGGTGAGACCCCCCTGCAGTGCTGCCTCCTGCTCTGGGGCCTCAGCACAGGGGAGACACGGAGCTGCTGGAGCCGGGCCAGAGGAAGCCACGGAGATGATCCGAGGGCTGGAGCAGCTCTGCTGTGAGGACAGGCTGAGGGAGCTGGGGGTGTTCAGCCTGGGGAGAAGGCTGTGGGGAGACCTTCTAGCAGCTTTCAGTACTTAAAAGGGGGCCTATGATAAAGATGGGGACAAACATTTTTAGCAGGGCCTGTTGTGATAGGATGAGGGGTAATGGTTTTAAAGTAAAAGAAGGTAGATTCAGGCTAGATACAAGGAAGAAATTTTGTACAGTGAGGGTGGTGAATCCTTGGCACAGGTTGCCCAGAGAGGTGGTAGATACCCCATCCCTGGAAACATTCCAGGTCAGGCTGGACGGAGCTCTGAGCAACCTGATCTCATTGAAGATGTCCCTGCTCATGGCAGGGGGTTGGACTAGTTGGGCTTTAAAGGTTTCTTCCAACCAAACAGTTCTATGATTCTAAAAGCAAAGTACACAAGTTAGATTGTTCCCCTAACTGTATGTGCACTGTGACAGGCTTGGAACTAAATATTGTCATTTAGGAAAGAGATCTGTGAATTATATTCTTGGTCAGGACAAGAACTTGAAGGCCAAATGAAATGCAGAACATGAAAGCAAGTTACTTTGAGGGCAGTGTTGGCAATGTAATTACATGCTGTATAGAATGTGTTTTGAAGGCCAGAAATATAGATGTTTCAAAAGACAGATGGTCATGGAAGTAAGATTCATCAAGAGTTCTTAAAGAAGAATGGCAATGTGAACTCCTGCTCTCAAAAATTTTCCCTAACAATCTTTCATAGGAGTGTAGACCGTACACCAGGAAATACAATGCTATGTCTACTTTAACCACGTGCTCTCTGCTACTGGGAGTCTGGTACTCAACAAGACACTTGAATTGTTACAAGTGACTGCTAAAGGGTTAAGAGCTTCCTTTGTTAGCAAGAAGATAATCAAATTTAACTTCCGCATGCAGGGAGTCTCTGGGAAATGTGAAACGGCCTATGTGGGGTTTCTACAAGCTGAAACGTAGAAGTCCTTTAGCAAAATTAGTGCAACATAGGAAGGACAAAGCTTCAACATAACTGTTTAACCTAATGCAAGTCACCTAAGGACTTGTCTGAGCTTTGCTGTGACCACTATGTAAGCACTTTTTCAGTGCCATAGGGCAAGGTTAGGGAAGGGCTGGTTTTGGTTCCCAATGGCACCTGGCACAGACTGGCACTTTTTTATTGTGCTTCTGTACAGAGTAATAGTAACAGCAATGTATTTTCTATATTAGGCTACGGCAGTTTACACTTTTCTAGTTCATCAGCACCTAAGGACCATATGATGCCAGTAGCAGGGGTGGGGTCCAAACTCCCAATCCTCTACTACTACTGAATAAGACACAGTACTGGAAAAGAAGAGTGTTTCTGTGATATGAGGGAATTTTGAGGAAAACCTTTTAAGTTTGGGTCAAAAGTGGAGGGAACTTGAGGGAAGGAGCCTTTGGGGAAGGCAGGAAAATGAGAGTGCAATTAAATTGTCAATAGGCTGTTAACTGAAGAACAGTCTGAATAAGAAGTCTATTGTCAGCATTCCCATAGGAGGAGGACAATGGTCCTCTACTCTTTCTCTTCCTGGGAAGCAAACTTTTGAACTGTTTGTAGCTGTTACTATGAAATTCATCACAAGTAAGAGCCTCACAATTTAAAGGGCTAGAGCAGAATCATAGAATTGTCAAGGTTGGAAAA
>KL274767.1:0-15880 GCA_000699545.1 Podiceps cristatus
CACGCATTTTCATTTCCTCTCTGGTTCTCTTCCCCACCCTACTGGGGAGGCGGGGAGTGAGCGAGGCTGTGTGGTATCTGGTTATCAGCTGGGGTAAAACCACGACAGAAATGTAACTACTCAGGATGTGACTGTAGTTTCCCAATACAGTCACATGACCTGCTTTAGACTTTTTTTTTTCTTTTTAAAAGACATTGTAGAAGAGCTAAATTCAGAAAATTTGGGTGAAACCACTCTGTTGTCAGAACTTCACAATGACCTTACTAACAAGCTGGATATCAGTCCTAGCAGCATTTCTTCTTCTCTTACGTAAGTGATCTATCCTTTTTGTGAGGTTTTTTTTTTTTTTCCTGACCTTGGTGGGGTTATTTATTTCCCAGTCTAATTGTATGTATGATGTTTAAAACTTTGTTTAGAACTCTGTTCCTTGGAGAGAGAGAGAGCGCTTGTTGAGGCAGTGAGGTATTTTGCTGAGTTTTCTAGCTAACTTTTCCTAGACTGAGTGCTAAGGGATCAGCTGTGCGCAATCCAGAAGACACCATGACATTACATCCCCGCATCTTTGCAGATGAGATGGCAGAGCTGCCAAGCATCCTCTTTGACACTGTAAAGAAATGTCTTCAGTAGAGTATAAGGAAAAACTTGATCTGTGTGTGCGCTATCTGCAAGCTGCTTTTGGTCTCTGCGACTGTCACTTGCAGGACGTGGATGCTCCTGACTCGGACTGCTTCTAACACTTCCTGACAGCCCACGGCAGGGCTTTCTCATCTCACAACTTGCCTCTTCCTTCATGGTTTCTTACCTCCACTTTGCGCAGGGAAGACGTGGTGCTCACGGATAGGAAGTGTCAGCCAGGGTCATATTAACATTGGGACTAATGTGGATTATTGGGGAGGATGGAGCTGGCAGCAGCTACGAAGACAGAAGTTTACATGGGTTACTGTGGCCTGCAAGATGTTAGGTAAGGGGGCAGGCACCCTCTGGTGGCAAAAGCCTCATCTTTACCTAACGAACACCTCCCACACTACCCTACTTCATACAGAAATTCATGGAAAACCATCATCTACCCTTGGGGAATCCCGGAAGGGCAGTTTGCCCCACCTGAGGCATGCAGACCCGCTGTTCCAGCTTGCATCCACTGAATATCTGCTCCTGCCTCGGATTCTGCAAGCAAAGGTACCCATTCATCTATAGCAGTGCTCTGTCCTCTTGTAGTCCTTCTTAGGGTACACACAGGAATTTGTCGCTCTCACTATCCTTCTTTTGTTGGTCCTTCAGTCCCTCTGCACCTCCCAATAGACACGTCCAAGAGTCCAGAGGAATGGAGACTGTTCACCAGGCAGGACATGGGTAACCAACCGTTCTTACAGATGTCAGTAATGACTGCTCCCCAATTACTGACTAGCTATTGCTCAACAATCAAATGGCACGAGTCCCATTAATACAGTAGCATTTGCTTAGAGCAAAGAGATGCAGACTCAAGAGCAGTAAGACATTCTACAGCAAAAGGTACTTCACAACAGATACAAGGAAAATGAGCTAGCATGCCTCCAACTGTCACATGGATAGGCACAGGCAATGGCAAATCTATAGGTCTTGGATGGAGGGGTACCTTGCAAGGACGAGAGCTCAAAAAAATCCCTGTCTTCATGTAGGAGTGACTCCTGTCCTTATCTATTACTACAAAGAAGGATTTTGCCTCTATTTTGAGGGCTGAGGAAGAACCCCATTTGCCTGGATGCCAACAGTGCCTATCTTAGGAAATTTACTGGAAATTTAGCTGGGAATTTTGCTACACTAAATATCAGACAAATTTTTATTTTTTTTTTTTTTTTTTTTTAATAATGGCTTTCAGGAATGGTTTCCAGCAGGATCATTGCCTGTAACTTCTTTGTTGTCATGGGCATTCCTTATTTGACTCTGAAGTTGCTCAGACACCCACTGTGAACCATCCCTTTTTTCCACCCTCTCTGGGTTTCCCAGATGCTTGCTTCCTTTCCCACTTGTTGCCCAGAGGATAAACAGCACTGAACCCCTGGCTTCTGCAATGCCACAGGACCAGCCCCTATCTGCTGCAGCGAGATAGAGAAACCTGAGATGGGGAGGAAGGGAGAAGAAAGTCACATGGAAGCAAGAGGCAACAGAAGCAACGGGACTAAGGCAAGTGCTGTGCACTGAGAAAGACAAGGCACATGTTGTTTATCACTGCAGGTTACGGCTGGGAGTTGTTCACAATATCTCATAAGGTGGGGAACATAAGCTATTCCTGCTCCCTGATATTATGGCCAAATTGTGTTCTGCACCACTTTCCTCACTGCTCTGACCTACGGGCAAGGCACCGCGTGAGCACAGTTACGTAGCGGAGGGCACAGGGAGAACAGGACGTCCCTCAGTGCCGCTCAGCAGCTGTTTTCTGCTTAGCCCAGCTCCACGCGCGGCAGGTCTGAGGAGGGCTGAGCCTGGCCAGGGATCCACTGAGATCACAGACCAGGGGCTCCCAGCCCGGGGTGTTTATTCACGGGTCCATCACCTACTCAGCAGAGGGAGGTAACCCCACTCAGAGGACTGCAGTGGGCAGCCAGAAGCAAAAGCTTCCTCAGCTGCACGCCTGGCTCCAGCATAGCTGACCGAGCCCCGCTCCTCAGGCAGGCTGCTGCGGCAGATTCACACTTTCTGTCCCCCCACCTCTAACGTAGGATCTGTCTGCTCTGCAATGTCATCCCCAGACTCGCTGCCAACAACACATACATGGAAACCTCCCCCCACCACACAGCCCGTGCCTCGCACCAGCTCCGGGTGCTGCCAGGGCCCCGGGGCCACATCTCTGTTGCAGAGCCAGCTGCGCTGCGCCCGAGCCAGGCACGCAGGAGGGGTGAGGAAGCACCGACAGTTGCTTCGAGACCCTTTGAAAAATGATCCATGAGTCACTCAGGTACAGATATCAAATTAATCTGCAAGGCTCTTCTACCCAGAAACAAATTTTCTCCAGGTCCAAAGGGTTTGTTCAGGGTACGGGAGTTAGTGTAACCCAGCCCACAGAGACAAGGGGTCAGAGAGCTATCGCCGGGGCTGCAGCGCTGCAGGATCCGGGGCATCACTGCTGGCCTCTCTCTGCCGGGAGGTTTGTGTACATCCCCAAAAGATCGAAATTGAAGATGAGATCTAGGTCAAATAGCAACACCTGTGTATTTGACTTAGTCAATCCACTTCTTTGCACCTAAGAAACTGAAAGAAACAGAAGCTGGCTATCTAACACAGTCCTCAAAAGCAAATGTATTTAAGCAGCATCCAGTAAATGATATTAAACCTTAATTAAAACCATATTGAAAGTATGAATTGAAAATGTTCTCTCTAGTCCTGTGGGTTTTCAGAGATTTCCCTCCCTCCCTTTTTAAAAAGAAACTAATGATTTAATCTCAATATATTAAACTGACCTACATAAAATATTCCATGTAAAATATTATTTCTGCCATAAAACACATAATCTGTCACTGGTTTAATTCCATTAGAAAGCATACATTAAGGTCTATGTATTATGATCATTAGGATAATAAAAGTAATACAATATCACTTTTATTATGTTTGAATTTAAAACATTCTTCATATGAGCACAAAGAATAATTAAGGGGATGGAAGAAAGGGTTTTTTTAAAATTTATAATGAAATAAATTCATAGGAGAGAGCAAAGATGTTGGGTTTTAATCTGGAAAATCAGGAGCTATGCTTTTTATACCCACTGTATAGTCTTAGGAGCTTACTTTTTTTTTTTTTTTTAAATTCACTTTTCTTTGTAACTTTGATTTTCATCACTTAGTATTGCCAGCTTTTGCGATCATATCCTCAATTGGACTCCCCACCCCTCCCAACTCCCTTCTCTGAGTGTCAGGGGGGTTTTGGAGAGAAAATATTTCTGCTTGTATAAAATAAAGTTTCCAGACATTTTAATTATGAAGAAAAGTCTGTCAAAAAACAACTTGCAGATCAGAATTATAGTTCCCAAAATACATTTGCTTTAAAACTCAAGATTTTTTTTTTTTAAGCTCGTCTCCAGATTTTTTAAGCTTGGTTCGTAATTTATGAAAATTTGGTATTAGAAATGTGATTAAGACCAGAAAATAAAAAAAAAAATCTCTTGTGAGCCACATAATTTATCAGATTTTTCTGACATAACCGCGGAAGCCCCAGAGCCCACATTTGGCTCAAGAGAGAGTTTCAGCAGTCTGAAAAGCAGACATAAAATGGATTTCTGTAAAGGTACCAAAATGGCTGGATTTGCAGTGGGAGGATTATGCTTCAAGTTTAAAAGCAATCATATTTCTAGCATTCATTTTACTGGATAGGAAGTGAAAGCACAGTGCCCAAAACCTCAAGAAGATAGAATGATTTCTCCACAAGAAGAGGAGGAGAGAGAGGAGAGGCGATCTGGGACTTACGAAGTTGGATACCTTAGCAGTTGGAAAACCGGATGCATTTAAAACCTTAAAATCCCACTTGAGTTTCCGTCAGATGACACTCCCTCACGATTCGCCACTACAGTGGGGAATGCCTATGAAGAGATGCTGTTGCATGAAACAGCTGTCTTTCCACCAGGTCCCACATCTAGTGTCACCCAGGCAGGCAGTGGAATACTTACGAAGTTGGATACCTTAGCAGTTGGAAAACCGGATGCATTTAAAACCTTAAAATCCCACTTGAGTTTCCGTCAGATGACACTCCCTCACGATTCGCCACTACAGTGGGGAATGCCTATGAAGAGATGCTGTTGCATGAAACAGCTGTCTTTCCACCAGGTCCCACATCTAGTGTCACCCAGGCAGGCAGTGGAATGCATACCTGAAGCACGTATAGGAGACAGAAATTTCACAGCAGGCTGTTTTAAAATGTAGGAGTCATATCTGCCTTTAAAGCCTTCTCATGCTCCAGGTACCTTGTGCAGCTACACATCAGTTACGTCATTTGGATCTACTGGAAAGACTTTGGTGGAAATATCCTGCATGCCCACAACTGAAAACAACTTCTGAGTGTACATTTTTAGCAATTTAACTATTACAAGCAAGCAGCATTAAAAGTAAACACGTCTTCTCTCCTTTTTCTTATTTTTTTTGGGGGGGGTATGTGTGTGTAATCTTGCATCTGTTTTCTTCAAAAAGTATGTGAGAATGAACTGTTTTCTTCAAAGCCACTCCATTCTGCAGGCCTGCACAACTCCGAGCATCAGGCAGCACAGCTCAGTAGCTTTATGGAGAAGGGAAGGGCCAGGAGGGTGTCCTTTTGATGAACAGGGAACTTGGCAAGGGAATCTCTGAAAAGGTTGCTTTCAGCCCATAACGTTTTATTGCAAGAGGAAAAGACTCTTCTCTGCCAGCAATAAATCACATTTTGAAGACTGGAACGACAGGCAGTATTTGGGCTCATGTTTTCTGGAGAAGGGTGCTGGGGTGGGCCATATCCTCTCTTGTTACCATGTTTTATTAGCTTTACTGCATCTGTAATCTTTTTCTTGATTTATAGTAACTTCTCTTGCATACAGCTCTCGGGCTTGCAGTGAGAAAACTCTGGAATGGAAACAGTGCTAAGACAACATACAATTTTAAAACTGTGTTTTCTATTCTGTCCAAAAACTGGCATGTGGTGGCCACATTCCTAGGATCTCCTTATTAACTTGACTACTCCAGGAAGCCTCAGATCCTTTCTTAAGCTTTACCAGGATCAAACATCCCCTTGGAATTAGCCAGATACAGCAGTCTCCTTGAATATAGAGCATTCTCCTTCATGTCTTAACTAGATAAAATATTTCCATTTCAGATTTTTGGAGAGCAAAGGTCTATGCATCTGGAATCTCAGAGGATGAAATAGGTGAGTTCATGGGGAGATTTTTCACTTCCAGACAGGCAGTTAGGGGCAAAGCAAATATAACAAAAATGAATGTGCTTGAAAAATTTGTGCACTTTATATGTGAGAAGATAATCATCCAATTGGATGTTTGTACTTTGCCTAGCATAGCAGAGTCTCGCCATGTGACTGAGGCTCTTAAATGACTTTTAGGTAAATATAATGAGTAAGACAGAGCCTGGAACACAGCTGCTGAACACAGGCTTCTGACAGATGAAGGTGAACCCTTACGTACACAGAGTGATGCAGAATTACAATATGGTTCATAGTTTACACTTACAAATTCTCCTGCTTCTTCCCAGTGAAGACTTAGAGAGGCAGAATAGTCGGGCAGGGCAGGAAGCTGGGAGGTGGGGGTGAAGCTGTGAGTGTGCATCTACGGGAAGCAGGAATAAGAGTTTGGCAGGATACAGAGTGGCAAGGGAATGGGGACGGGGAATTTCACTTTAGGGGGAAAAGTAGAGCCCTAGCTCTAAAACACAGCTGAGACCTGCACACACCAAAGGCTGAAGTTATTCAGTAGCATAAACCGGCATTGAGCCCTGTAGCCACAGGTTCACACAGTTTCATGATGTGCAGGGGTTTGAAAGAGTAGACTCTTCTCAGCTACCTAGTCTGGCTCAGCATTATCAGGCCCTTCTGAAGAATAAATGATTTTTTTTTTCTTTTTGGATGCATTTTAACTTTGGAAACTTTGTGTCACATCTGAAACACAAAGACTGTATTTATTACTTAATGGCTTATACTCACTGACTTGTTTTCAATTTTTGCAGATTTCACATACGTTATTATAGGAGTTGCCCTGGGACTGTTTCTAGCAATCAGTTTTGTAGTAGTAATAATCTGCATGATCAAAAAACAAATGATTGACAATGTCTTTGGAGGTAAGAAAAAATACTGCTGATTTCTTATCCAGAGATCTAGATCTCCTTATGTTCTGATACAGCAGATCTGAGCATCAGTGTTAGGAATTGTACTACAGCTCTGGTTTTCCTTTGAAGAACTATTTTAAAAGTATCCAAAGTGCTGGAGTCCTTAGAACTGCAGATTCACATTTCAGTATAACCAACTCTGCTCTTTAGCCTTACAGGAGAAATGAATTTACTTCAGCATACTGCCTGGGTATCTTTTAGAACAATCATTTTTTTTTTTTTTAAACAAAATTCTGTCTATTCAACATAAGTTAAAGACTCTGTTGGATTTGCAGGATGGGCAAGAGGTCTGCTTACACTTCCTAGCCAAAATTGCTATTTATTTCACCGATTCTGGACTTTTCCTTCATACATGACTGTCTGACTCTAAGATACACCGTTTCCATCAGAGTACATAGCAAAATTCCCTATAACTTTCCCACTCTGACTGGTTTTCAACTTGCCGCAGGAAAGCATGTGTTTCAACTAAAACAGGCAAAAAATCTTTGATCTAACATCCTAACTGCTGGTAGCAACAGTTCCTTTTGACTTTGGACCAGCAGATTACAACCCATGGTTTTGGATTCAAATCCAAAGTCTTAAACTGAATAATGCCCATCATTTCAGTAGACAGAAGTTAACGACAGGCAGAGTTTGTCCCATGGGCCTCCCCAGAGGCGATGCTGGTCCATTGCCCTCCATCCTCTGCACAGAGTCTCTCTTACTTGACAGGACTCCAAAGTGCTCCACAGAGCACTGGGGAGCAAATACTGTGATGATTTCTTCCACCATGGAAATACAACTGTTGTCTGTGGAAGGAAGTAACAGCACACAGTAACACTCAACTGCAATCAAGAGCTAGAAATAAAAAAGCATAGCAAATACAATAGCAACAGATAGTGGCAAATGAGGAAATGTGAAGTCCTAACAGGTTGACCAGAACATCAGTATTAGCTGTTCTTTTTCACAGAAAATAGTCCCAGGACTTTGCTAAGGCAAATCTTTGCAACCTACGTTTTGCTTGTCAAGAGAGGTCTGTACTCTTAGCAGAACGTGAAAATTTGGCTTGGAAGGAAACCATAACAGAAATAGAAGCAGTGAGACAATGTCATTACGCGATGAAATAATCCTTACTGAAAAAAGAAGGGCTGTAATAAGAGAATTTGGGGACTGAAAGTATTATTTTCTGTATGGTATGTCCATGGTGAATTTCAAAAAAGCCCTTTTGTAGCTCTGGTTGCATGCAAAGTATCAGCCCTTGCAGTCCACTTTTAAAAACAGAAATTCTGACAAATATAGCTAGTTTCCACCATGAAAAACGCGTCAGACATTAAAAAAAAGCAGCGAGAAAAAGCAGCGAGAGAACTCAGGATGCTACGGCACAGGACTCAGAGCTGCTTGTCCATCTGTTGTATCCAGAAACATTTGCTTCTGTGGCTAGGTCTTTGCATTAACCTTCACGCAACAAATGAGAGGCAATTTTCCAGCATCCAGAACTAACCCTACTAAGTCAGCAGTGCACCATGACACACCACTTCAAAAGTAGTCACAAGCTCTCACTTAGTAAAGAGGAGAGCAGAGTGTTCTTAACTATTAAGTTTGGAGTGAAGTAGATTGAGCTCTCTGGGCCCAGTACTGCTGTGGTGAGCTCAGCCTGTCAGTCACCACCCAGATGCTATCCTGTTTACAGTAAACACTGGTCTTTTAAAGGGTAATTTTGCAAACAGACTCCCCAGGTATCCCATGAGGATACAAATGACAATGTAATGCCAGTCCCTGAAAGACAAATGGCCAATGCTTTCTTTAGTGGCACTACATAGCAGGTCTAAAGGAAAACTGCTTCCGCCTCATTCTCATCAAGCCTCTACCCTCAGTTGTTTTTCATGACACTTTGGGGATGTGCTACAACCAAACTCAAAATAGCCAAAATATTAGCAAAGATACAGCTCTGAGAAAACTGACAAGAGATATTCCAGCTGTAAAAATCAAGAAGGGCTTCAGGAAGGTTGCATGACACTACCAATATCAAAGAGTTTTGCCTCAGAAAGGATGGCTGGATCTTTACCAGCTGTAACTATGTTCTCCTGGTTGCATCCTCACAACTTCTGAGCAGGCCTATCACCACTCTTCCTGGTTTCTTAACTAATCACGTTTTCCTGTTCTCTCTTTAGAATCAGATGGCAAAATGGATAGAAGGTAAGATTCATTTTTTCTGAGGTAGTGTGATACACAACTGTAATGTTTAACTCCCCTCTCTCTTTATGCATGATGCTTTCCCACGACTGTGATTTGAATGACAGCACATAACACACATGCAAGCCTCTAGAGGACCATGATGTGCAGTGTATCTAGTGGATCTGTATGGAAAAAGGAAATTCCTTGAAACAGGATTTTGACATTTCAGAAATAGGAAAGAAATCCCAGCAGACTGAGATTCTCTTTAAAAAGAAAATCCTTTTGATTAAGCTTTTTTTTTTTTTTTTATTATTTAGTTCATACTATGTGTTAGAATAGCAAACTCATTTTAAAAAAGCATTTTTAAGGGATGAAAGCTAAAGACCTTGTTTCAAAAGTGCTGAAGTTGGATGTTCTTTGACATTGCTTGAACTTTTTCATATTTTTTTCTGAAACAAATTTTTGACTGTATTGTTATATGTTCACAAGCCCTTTAAAGGAGAAAACAAAAAACAAAGAAAAAAAAAAGAAAAAAAAAAAAAAAAAAAAAAAGAAAAAAAAAAAAAAAAAAAAAAAAAAAGAGGGGGGGGGAACCCAAAATAAAAAGATGTAAACCAGAGTAAATGGCTTCATCAAAGATTTCCCAGTTATCTTGCCTGGATCTCTGTTCTGAGAATTCCCTTCAGTCCAGGCTCTCACAGGTCAAGGTCATGCAGTGATCATTCCTCCTGAAAGGGATGCATTTTTGCCTATCACCTTCCTCCCTGCTATCCAGAAACAGTAAGACCATTTTAGGTTTTGAGCACCTGATGGGTTCACAGGCAGAAGAGGCAGTGCTAGACCGTTTAGGCAACGGCCATTCCTCATCTCCTCCAAGGCCAGGCAATAGAGTAGAGATGTACAGAAGTAGGGACTCTGGACTGCAAGTTGCCTGTTGGCTCATAGAAATCTACATATGTGGAAAGTTTTTTGTGTTTTGAGACATTTTATAAGTGACTAAAAAACCCCAAACATTAATTAGTCAGCATTCTCATGAACCGAGGGCAACAGCTGTACTCAATGACCTAAGAAATGGCTTCTGGCCTCTCTCAGAGAGCTGGATAGAAGGACATCCCCATCACAGTTGTTCCTCATAAAGAGAGCACAGCCTATGTAAACACTCAGTTGAAGATCAAAGCAAGGGCATCCCTTGCAGCAAGTACTTCAGTGTTTTGTCTGTCCAACAGAGAAGGGCCCCAGCTGTGAAGCATCTGTTATTTTCCCAGGGAGACACTTCCCCAACCTAACACCACTAACTGTCACAAAATGTTTCATTTCTAGTAACATACTATTCTCTTACAAGACACTGACAATCTCTGTATATTAACCTAAAATAGGTTAGGACTATTACATGGCTAGAAGAACAAACAGAATACCCAGCAAACGTTCTGCTGTATTAAGGACAGTATAGACAGAGCAACGAATAGGAAGGGTGTGAGAAAGAGCTGAGCTGAAACAGAAAAGCCAGAGACCAGAGTCAAGTGAAAAGGGAATAAAGGGAGGACAGGGACAAAGACAAGAGACATAGAAGGCAGTAGATTTACTGCCTGGATGAAATGCAGATGGTATGATCTATGAACTGCTCCACATTGGAGTGTTCTACCTCCCCTTGCTGTTTATTATATGTGATATTTTCCTTCAGAGGCAGTTTGAACATCCATGATACCATCCTCTGATCTTTCTAGGGGAAGTGATTGACTTTGTCATGGCAGGAAAATGTAACATCTTACATTGACCTCTTTGATGATTCCTCATCCCAGTCTACAGGCAAATGTTTGCTAAAAAGTAGAGTGAAGTTTCCAGTTTCGTGCCAACATTCTAGTCTTAAGGCTGGCAACGTGACACAACACGCAAACTCTTTGCCATAGAGCCACCAACACTGACTAGTGAGAGAAGATGTAATTTCACAATGTTTGGGGGTAAAACCATGTATGTTAAAGATTACTTTTTTCAGTTATGTAGAAAACAACTAGAAATCCACCATCACTTCTTAATCGGTTGTACTTTTAAATTCTGCTGCATCAGTGAGTAATTTACTAACAAATCTTTGTTCTCATTCACTTTAGGGCATCTATGTATTACTTCTTGGTGGCTCATTAAGGGATTCTATAACGCAGGCATTAATCTGATGAAACAGTATAGCCTTCTGCTGGTTTTGAGGAAACCTCTGACAGTAAAAATGCTACAAGAATTAGTTGATAGAGATATCCTTGAGATAGCCTCAAGTTTTAGCAAGGAAGTATATATGGTGCTTTGCTCTATAAACAAAGCTACACTTTTCCACATCTTGGATAGTTGCTGATGCAGAACAAGCTTCGTTCTTGCATCATTCTGCAACCCAAGGAATCTAATCACAGAAAATCAAAAGAAAATACAGCTTACAGGATTCAATGTACTTTTTAATGTTTCCTCCTAACCTTCTTCAGTGTAGGGCCTTTCCAGATGGTAGAGTTTGCACTGACATGTTAAACCGGCTATACTTAATGGGAACATCATAAATGTTGGAACTGGACCTTTATAGCACAAGTAATAGCTGAAATATGTGGTAGCCTTCCATAGGATTCTCACCCAAGTTGGTATGTCTTCATTGTAGGACCAAACTTGACCCAAAGAATGAGATTATATGCCATGTTTTGGATTCTAACATTCTTCATCTAACTGGTTGAGGTTGTAGTGTATGGGAGGTAAGCTGTTCTTAACAATGACAACCAAAAAAAAAAAATCCCCAAAACCCTATAAACACAAGCCAACACAATCCCCCCCTCCTTATTTCCTGAGAAGAGCATTGAAATATCATTCATGATGAGTACTTGCACTGTAAGTGCTATGGTATGATAAATACTGAGGAGATTCCTCAAGAAAATCCAAGCTGTGTGTTCATTTTGATCCAATCTATTTTTCCCCATAAGTCGTAAGGATAGTTTCCCATTTATTTAGGTCACCAGAAAGACATGTAATAATTAGGTCTAAACCAATTTTTGCTACTTGCCTCAATTCCGTGAGAATTCTAAGTCACGACATTTTTAGGCCAGTGGCTAGTCCTGGAAAACCCTTTGATAAAGCAAAGTCCATTATCTGAAAACACTTGGTTCTAGATTTACTCCAACAAATCATATAACTGTCCTGAATCCCTCAGGGATACAGGCAACCTAAAGCCCTCAGGGATAAGACACCACCCCTTTTTATCGGAGAGGAGAACTGGCATATATTCTGCAGGCAACCTCATTTTCTGCTTGACCAGTGATGATTATTAGTGTTTGTTCAGGAAAAAAACTTAATCCAACTGATAGAGCACTCACCAAATTCATCTTCAGCCATATTTTTTTTTTTTTTTTAATTTTACACCATTATTCCCACAAGCACCTCAAGCCACTCAGTAATTTCTCCCCTAAATGGGACATACTCTGAACAGGTGTCATCCAGCACAGTACCATCATAGTCCATGGGGTTGCTCAGCTCTCATACCAGTTGAAGGCCTTGATGCAGATAATCTTTTATGCTAGAACCCTGATTAGCTGGTACTGAACCTAACCAACACATTCCACGTGCATGTTTCCACTAAAATCAGGAGGCATTCTGATGTGTCCCACTTGATACCCAAATTCTTAGGAGTGTTTCTGCACCCATGACACTGACAGCTCATTGTGAAATAATTAACGGCATTTACCACTTTCTTTACTCAGGTATATAACATTAAGATTTAAACAATCAATTCATAATGGGATGCCCTTAAACTCAATGGGATATTTACTAACACTCCTGAAGTGAAAGAGGCTTGAGGCAAGCTTCTGTCAGCTAACAAAACAGTAATTTAGATGTCATCTGACAATTATTTAATGTCCTCTTTTTTAATTAATAGCTCATGTCAGTTTCAAATGCCATCTTGGTGTAAGCTTGGTAAGTTATAATGCCTAAAAATTTCATGCAAGTTTAATGTATTAATAAAAATGCCTGGGCACATTTAATGCTAGCAATATTTTGAGTTAACTACAGTGCATGTCAGGCAGATTTATTTTGACAGAAGGAGACAAAGAAAGAGACATACAGAGACAAGGAGAAGGATGGAGAGACAGAGTGTTTACTGAAAAGGAAAAGGTACATATTTTAAGCCTGCTGCAATAGCAAGAAGTAATCCACTGCCTCAACATATCCTGGGCAACAGTACAGATCAAAACTCCGCATGCCAGTCACTGGGTTCTACAGGCCCCCATGTAAATCACTCAGCAGGAGATCACGTTTTAAATGCACAACACAAGTCATTCTGACATTTCATTGAGGAGAGGAGGAGCTTGGGAACTGCATTGGCCAAGCGCCAAGCGTATCGCTGATTTTCTTTTGCTACCCAAAGCAACATATAGATGTTCTCTTCCATTTTCCCACTTGGCTCCTAAGGGACCGACTTCTCTTTCCTTTGCTAGACTATGCTTGGGAAACACAAGGTACTCCTGAGAATCAGAGCATTCTTTAGGCAAATGGAGGAGGGCTTGGAACGTTACTGCACCTTGAAAGCCTCCAGCCTCCTCATTGTCTGACTCTAAATATCAGCACCATGGATTACACAGGGGGTGAAATCATCCCCTTGGAAAATATAAACATCAGAGATGGATGGCATGGCAAAGACTAGATTTGGGCGATCGTATGCAAGTTTGAATGTTGAGCTGCAGTTTCTTCCAACTAGCAGAACTGCCTCAGCCTAAACATTCGAGCCAAGAACCTTTTTCCTAGCATTTTGCCATGTTCAGGTCTGTAGCCAGCTGCACTGGCAGGCAGAGACAGTGAACAGGATCTGACCTATCAATTTCACAGCCTTCAAACAGGTTTAAGGTCAGACAGAAAGAAAAATCTCCTGTTTTGGAGAGGAGAGCAGTTCTTTCTGATCTAAATACTCCAAATTGGTCTGTAATACTGTGAACTGCAGAACACATCATACACCAAACAGGAAGCCAGTCGAGTAGGCATGAGTCATATCACTGACACTATCAGCTGCAAGTAAGAGACACAACTTGATTCTGAGCTCACAAATAAACTTAACTGGAGACCTAGTTTTGATGCTAGGGTACTTGAGAAAGCCACAAGTGGGAATCCTTTGGAAAATGGGCCCAAAATTTACAAATCACATTCCGTAAGTACATACACATTGAAAGAAAAGAGATTTTAGCCTTGTCTGAACATGTTACTGGAAGAGTGGGGCACAAGGAAAAAGGATTACGATCTAGAACACAGCTTGCGCAGGACGCTAGGCATTGAAACGCATTGCAGCGACTCAGATGCTGCATCAGCTATTCACACGTAACACTATACATTCAGTCTGCAGCCAGGGAGCAATACTGTCTCAGCTGCTCTACTATCCATTGAAATCTTATCTGTTGAAGATGCAAGCACATACTGCTGCTCCACTATAGGCAAGTTCAATGGCAAAAGTACTAGAAATAACATAATGCCAAAAATAAATCTGCAAAGGAATTATCTTTATCCAGTTCCTAATCAGAGTAACTAAGACGTCTTCCCCACAGAAGATTTTTATACAAAGAGAACAGGAAATGGGGACTAGTATTGGTTGTTTTAAGCCATGCTACAGCAACTTTTTTGAATTTTAATTACTTTTCAGTGAAGTAATTCCCTCCTGGGGAAATATGACAGACTTGGAGACAGATCTTTTCTTTGCACTGACCTGACTTTAACAGGACATTTTTCCCTGCAGTAAGATATCTTACTTTTCAGCCTGGAGAAACCTGGAATGAGGCGGGTTCATTCTCCACATTTCATTCAAGCTGTGCCCTTTCTACTAAGACCTCCATTAAAAAGTTAACATAGGATTTGTTTGGACACCTTTGCAGAGAGAAATGAAATCAATGACTCATTACACAAAAAAATGTGACCACTGAATTGTCTATCACCACAAAGCAATAACAAACATTGTCAGCTGCAGATGGATATGAAGAAGCACACATTTTCCTAGGCATAAATATCTGTCTGTCATATGCCCCCAGGAGACGGGCACTATAGCATCCCATCTTTACCTGCAAGATTAGAGTCTCTACTTTCCAGGCTTCCTATTGCTTAAACACATTCCTTCAGTTGCTTCCAGCTGTCTGTTATCTCTCTGATTCACCTCTCCTAACACATGGAATGCAAGTAAGAAATATAGGCATAGGAAAGGAATTTGTTAAGCACAATCACGAGTATCCTGAGGAAAGCATTGGAGTATTACCAATCTTACCAGAAGACCAAGTCTTGGTACCAAATGGTTTGAAAAGGTGAATTGGCTTAGCCTTTCACACAGAGACCCAGCTGCTCGGTCTCTTCCCAGCCTGGCCTTCAGACACATAACAATGAAGAACCTTAATTTACAAAAAGTGCTTTCTTTAAATGTAATAGATAACTCTGCCTACCATTCACTCAAACTGCAAACTTAACTCACTAGAAGAAGGAAAACAAGAAAACAAAAACAAAACCCAAACAAAAATACAACCACAAAAAACCCCCAACAAACAGTGACTTACGAAATGGAGGAGTTATCAGAAGCCATTCAAAACCATTGATGGTTGTACTTGACGGTACTTCCTGAGGAGTCTCATATTTCTGCATTAACAGAACAGTGCCTGGAACAGACCAAATCCTCCAAGATGCTCTTCAACAGCAAACATAAAAAGCAAGATCTTCAGCTGTCAGAAACTAGAGCTGCCACAAGGACACTTGGCGGAAGGGAGCACACACTGCAGTGTGGGTGGGTCTCCCTGGCCCAACGATCACTTCATGTAGTCCCACAAAAACACACCCCAGTGGATCTGCCCTAGCCCACCAGTCACCCGCCTTTCCCCGCTCAGCTCACTTTTGCCCTTGCTGTGTGCAGCTGTGGCATT